>JANHGN010025618.1:0-67376 GCA_024605025.1 Megaceryle maxima | reverse complement strand
ATATATTCAGCTATTCAGTTAAATCTTCCAGTAGATAAAGCACATCATCATATTTTTCAGGTTTATCATTTTCCCATCTGTAGGACAGTGAACTATTCTTGACTATCCTTATTATAGATCTTATAAAGCCACCTTTCCAATCCTATCAGGGGCCAAGAGATGCTTTTCCCCTTATTTATACACGTTCCACCTTGCAAATGTACCCTTTCCTTGTAACCTGTAGAGGAGAAAACTACACCACAAATCCAAGCATGTTTCTTTTCAGGTAGGCAGCCACTTGGGTGGCTAAGATGTCTTCTGGTTGCATGCTGGAGGGTTCTGGCTAAGAATGTATAGTCTACATAGTAAATGGATGGACTGCAGACGAGAAATACCCTTCTTTTGGCTAAAACTCTACTGGTCAGGCCTCAGAGTGGCATCAGTGGTGGCCTTCTCCTCTCTAACTGATCACTTACGGGATGTGCTCAAAGGCAGTTTCATAATATGGAGGAACAGGCTGAGTCAAAGCTATACACTGCAATAAATGACCATGGATTTCTACTGATCAACCTCAAAGAGGACTCAATAAAACTAGAAAAGACAGAGAAAAGGCTGGTAAGATTGATCAAAGGCAGAGAGAAACTCTTAATTTTAGGGAAGATGACTGCAGGGAGAGGATATGACAGAGGCCTGTAAAATCAGCTGTGGGATGGGGATGGCAAACAGGGAAGGGAGCATCAAATGAAAGTAGCAACTGAGAGACTCAAAACAAATACAAGGAAATACCTCTGATATACCATGTTCTTAAAAAGCAGAACGGGTGTTGTTCTAAGTGCTAAAAGTTTGCTTTTGAAATGCAATTGGACAAGATCCTGAAAGGAAAATTCATCAAGGTATACCAAACACCAGCTTTAGCTCAGGACATGAGCCACAAAGTGCTGGAGGCTGGGAGAGTACAATGGGAACCATCCTTATGTTCTTGTCCTGTTCTTATACTACTCCCTGTACCCGTGTTACTGGAAATTGGCACAAAAAGAGACTGGATGAATAAGCGTCCTGACCTGGCACATTTGTTCTTGTGTTCCAACTGCAAATGAGTTTCAAAGCAGTATAAATATTAACGTAACTTCCCACCTAAGCAGAAGGTGCCTTTACTCTAGAGCCATCCACACTATGATGATGATAAACCACTTAATTTTCTATAGCTTAAGCTTTACTGTTTGTAAAATGATGCTAATGGTGTCCATCTTTTAAATATACAGATCTTTTAAATATACAACTGAGCAAATAACACAAAGAACAACACCCATGTTATTAACCAAAACCTCTCAGACACCTCAGTGGGTTAATGTGTGCTGGTGCTCAGATCCAAAGAGTCAAGGGTCTGTGACAAGGCCTTGAAACAAGATGCAAAAAGACACCAGGCATTAAATTTGATTTTCAGAAGTACTAACTGCCACTGAGTATTTAATGCCTTTTGAGGTCAAAGCCTCCTTTTTGTGTTTATTTTGGAATCTAGAACAGGAGGGCTCAGGCTGCTGTTTTCAGAAGTGTGAAGACTCAAATCCAAACCTATGTGGCCTGTTTATGGTTATGAGATGTTGCAACAGCAGTTGCAGGATCAAACTTGGTGGATTTGTGACTCCCATCAGGAAAGAAGGCAGGGAGGAAAAAGCAAGCTGGAACTGCACTGCCTGCAATGCAGAGATGTTTCCAAGTCACCTTTAAATGCAACACTTGGATAAAGTCATGTCAGCACAGCTACAAAACTTGCCTGGGAAGCAAGGTAAATTATGAGCTCCATTACAGGGCAGTTAGGGAGCTACTATTCTACTGTGGCTTCTGTAGAGTTATTTTGCGCAGCAGGGACTGCAGTAGAGACACACTTAGGTTTTTGTGGTCACTCAGGGTTGAGGCAGTTACGTGAAGCTTCCTTGGCAGCTGCAATGACACTCATGCTGTTCCCCATCCCTGTATAGAGAAAAAACCCTGCTATTATGGGGTTTTTTTTTTTCAGTCTAATTCTTTTCCAGTTTAAGCTGACTTTCCCCTCCATGTATGTAGCCACATAGCTTTAATTTTCAGCTGAGGGCAAGCACCAAAAGTATCATTCCAGGTCCTGACCAGCTACCAGCTCCCTCCAACAGAGCAGCAGCATCTGTCAATCTCCCAGACAGTTTTGTAATTAAATTTTAAAGACCACTGCTCACTCATGGTTTTTGTAGTAGGCTTTCATTTTGGCTCACTCCCATAACATAATAATTTCTCTACAAGTCTCCTCGATTAGGATTACTTTTGTCAGTCTTTATTATTACAGGCTTTCTGTGTTAGTTTCCTATGTCTCAAGGTTAGCTTACACTGTTGGGATTTCTTGTAAGGAACTTGCTGCTTCACTCTGTGCTCCATATCATACTTGGGTTTACTTTGGGAAAACCTTGTAATGATTTACAATAAGACCCTTGTTTTACAACCCTTCAGTTTTAAGTACAAATAGACTTCACACAGTCTCTCATTTTCCTATTACTTCTGCCAGGAAGGTTCTCCATAAAATTTTAAAGAAGGACCTTAGCAAATAGAAAAGAAAACTCTGGTATCCTCTTAGGAAGGAGGAAAATAAACCCAAATCTGACAGCAACAGAAAGTTGTCACCTGCTCTGAGGTGAGGAAGCAATTCTTATTGAAGCTCAGTGGAAGCAGCAGCCTCTTACAGACAGAACAGTCCTGTCAGCTGAGGTAAAAACCAGCTTACTCTTATGAAAATATTCTATGGGGAGAATACCAGTACTGGGACCTTTACTCTGTCCTACAGCAAATTTTGTATCTGCACCAAATCTGTTGCCTGGCTGAAGCTGACAGTCAAAGCACTAAACAGGGCATTGGCTGGCAGTAAATCCTGCAATCTGGGAGAATTTTTGCCTTTTGGTGTATGTAGCACTATCACCTCCAGTAATGGCAACTAACAACTCCGGAAGACTTGGCTGACTATGAATGCACAAGTCTTTTAATGAGCATGTACAGTGAGCAAGGTTCATTTGCTCTCATCTCCTTCTCATTAACGGCTGTGGATTAGAGATATTAATCCAAACATGCACGTTGATGAAGCTCTTGCTCCCCACAATACAGTGACAGAGGGCCAGGGTCATGCCTGGCATAGGCATATGGGCTTTACATCACAGGACCTTTTCAGTGAATGATTTTTTTTCTGCTTAAAAAAGTCACACTTCTATTTTCACACCTCCATGCCTCCTGTTTGGGAATGCACTTAGGATTTCTAATTACTTTGCAGTGCAGTTCCTTCATAGCTCTCCAAAGCTGATTAAAAAGAGCACCCAGTGAAGAGGTGAAGAATATGGGTCAGATCCCCAGATGGTATAAAAGCAATGGATCTCAAGTGAGGTCAAAAAATGTAATAAGAACTAATTCTACTTTTTTTGCCTTGTAATAATATGCTTTAACCTTGAAAATAATGGTGGGAGTTGAGGGTTGGTGCTCTCTCCCACCCTCCCCCTCCGCACAGGTATTCTCCTGAGATAGTGCATGCCACCACTGAAAGCTGCTTATCTTAGTTCTAGGAAGATGAACTAAATGTAAAAAATACAATTCATAATACTAAATAAAAATAAGAATCAGAATATAGAGAGCAGGGGCGAATAAGTGCCTACACATTTCAATACCAGCTACGTCTGCAAACTGTCAGCCCAAAAAAGTCATTAAAATAATCTGTCCTTTTATCAAGAGCAAACTCTTGCTGACTGATAATGCTGAAAACATGATGCTAATTCCAGCCACCTCTGGAAGCTAATTTAACCCTTTCCTGAATATCGTACATACTGCCTGTGATACATGAGCTCTCTTCATGCAAATTTGGTTCTTTTCACATCAGAGGCTTTTTCAGATAATTCTGTAGCTCTTTCCAAACCTTTTAATCTTGTTGCTATTTCGCCTTCACACGTACTGCCCTATCTTCACGAGGATTTATTCCGTGCCCTTCAGATGTAAGCATTAGCTGCGTTTGGAGGAAAAGTAAAATCATGTATCATTTGTACTTCCCTTACAGAGGACCCTGTTCCTATCCTGTGCCAAAACACTCAGCTCCCATAAACTTCAATGTGAGATAGTGGCAACTTTGCTAACAGCATTCAGCTCCTTTTCAGGTTTGGGTCCCTCGGACTTCTGCAGATATCAGTAACAATTTCATGAACGAGTAGGGATTTTGATAAATACAAGAGGGATTTTATATACAAAAGCATAAGAGGCTATCAGGTCTAATGACAGAGCTGCAGATCTGCTTACTTGGAAGATAAGAACCCTTGCACGTCTTAACCAAGCTAAGCAACATCCCACGCAGTTTTCAGCATCCCCCGTGTGCTGGGTGATAACTGCAAACACATCCCTCTGATAAAAAATAATGCAAGTCCTTTGCTAAAGCTTCAAACTCACTGACATCGTGGTATTTCCGGATAAAGAGATTCCCCTCAATGATTTGTTTCACATGATAGATTATTTATATGAGGTTTCAAATGCTCCAGCCTTCAGTCAATAGCTGACTCTACAGCTTTGCTATCCCTGCCTCTCTTGATTTCCTTTAGTTTTCTTTCCTTGAGATCAAGGTGATCTATTTTTAGTGCAGGGACTGGTTAAGTGAGGAGTTGCTATAGTGACAGATAGCTGATACAAACCAAGTTCCACTGCATTTCTTGCTGCTAGTAAATGAACACTACTCAAAGTGGGGTAGTGGCCAGGGGTGCCCAGAGACTGTTAAGCTCAAGGGGGGCATTAATAACTGCCCAAGACTCTCAAGGTGACACAATGTATATGAAATAGCCAGAAGGCAGACTGGGTGCCTTCTTCAGGAAGCATGCGTCTTGCTGCCTTTGTCAGCCCAATGAATAAATTGGTGTTGGTCTTGGGTCTCCTGCTAGTCTGCTGATACAACTCAACTATATGAGCACCTCTTGCTGCATCTACCCAAGAAGTCACTCTGTTCTTGAATATTCATCAAAACAAGAACAATTTTGTGCCAGCATTGAGAATTGGGTGGGAAAAGATGCACAGTCTGGATATTTGCAACTTCATCTTTCCTTGCAATTGAACAAATGAGCGTCACAGAAATGTTGTTTGGAAAGGATGTTTGGAGGCCTCTTCTCTGATGGCCCACTCTATGCAGGTCTGGTATCAACCAAGACCAGATCAGCCATGGCTTTGGCCAGCTGAGTCTTGAAAATCTCTAAGTATGGAGAGGCCACAACCTCTCTAGGTTACCTGTGCCAGTGCCACACCACCCTCTTGAGGGAATTTTTGTTAACATCCAGTCTGAATCTCCTCAGCTGCAAATGCTTACCTTTTACCCCTTCTTTTACCATCTGCCACTACTAAGAAGACTTTGGCTCAATAACCTTTGAAACTGCCCTTCAGGTAGTTGCAGGCAGCTATTAAATTTTCTCTTAGCCTTCTCTCTGCTGGACATTTTTTTGCCCAGTTTCCTCAACCTCTTCTCAGAGATCCCAAAACATCTGCTCTAGGTCCCAAAACATCTTGGTACTCCTCCAGTTTCCCAGCATTTTTCTGATGGGCGGGACCAGAAATTAGACACCCTATTCCAGGTGCAGCCCCACCAGCACCAGTTGGAAAGGTGTAATAACCTGCCTTGACTGGATTGCTCCACTTCTCTTAATGTAGCCCAGTATGTGGTTCACCCTATTGATTGATAATGACAGCACATTTTTTTGATCATTTTCCAGATTATATCCATCACATCCTGCATGTTTTTGTCACTGGGAGTCAGACATCACTGTCCAGTGTGTACTGCTGCATAGGTTCACCTCACCATCCAGATCACTAATGAACATTATCAGTTCCCATACTGATCCCTGGATATTGACCATCCCTAAATTCAGGTATGTCCCTTGGGAAATGTCAGTATTATTCCAGCTTCTCATCATTTCAGCTCAGCCTTTCTCTTAAGGAGGCTGGTACAATCCACACCCACCCAATTTTTGTTGCCACTACTGCAGAAAGAACCTCTCCATTGCAAACTTTTTGTCTTCCTCATGTCTCTGGTTGAGCCATCTCATTTTCCCCTCATTTACATTTCTTAAATTGATTTCTTGGCCTATTTTTGTTTATTATCTCTAATTATACTATATGGAAGCAGCAGAGATGTCACAAATCATCTGTTCCTCTCCAGGAGCATTGCCTGCCAGGAAAGGCAGGATTGCTGCAAGAATCCTGTGTATGCCATCGTAATTCTTGCACTGACTGAAATAAAACTGCGGGGCCAGATGGGCAGAATCTGTTAAACAATCCGGTGACTGTAGCTCCGAGCGTGTCAAAAGGGTCCTTGTTACCCCACAGAGAACACAGCACTGGGAAGCAGCTGTTCTCCAAAGCCTGGAAAAAACTCTGAAGAAACAACAGGATGCTCTTAATTAATGTCAGCTAATCCTATTGCCCCTCCTCCGGTTCAATCGCTCCAACATTACCAAAGGAGGAGCAGAAAAAGGACAGGAGGAGAACTCTTCAGTTCAAGTGCACGATGCAATGCTGGGCTCTGTCCTTAAACCAAGTAAGGCTGCGTGACCTTTCCAGCACAGAGAATTCAAGCCTCTAAGCCAAGCCTGCCAGCCACGTAATGATATCTTACAGAGCAGCCCTTCATCTCTCGAGACCTAAGACTTTGCATTTCAGTACGACTCTTGTAATGACAATAAAACAATTCTGAGACATTAGATCCCACTGCTCGGAGCACTTTTAAGTCCTTGAACTGCTTTTAGGTTGGACAGGAATAAAGGTGAAAGTAGAAAACAGCTGAATCCTGGTAATTCCTGGGATTTGCTGATGCAATAAACCTGACAAATGAACTGCCTTAACAACATCTTTGAAATTGCACTCTTGGGCATTTCACTGAAACTTTGAGCACGGAGTCAATAGTCCAAAGCATTGATTTCTAATTAAACAAAAGTACCCACCTACCTAAATGCTACCATCAAGTGGAATTTTAGGCTGTGGAAACAGATTTGAGCTTGAAATTTGCTTGTAAAACCTGGCAACAATTTTTATAACATAGATGTGTGGGAGTATAAATAAATTGTGGTCTAGATGAGCATATTTAAATCAACGAGAAAGTCAGACTAGGATAATAGCTTCTCATACAGATATTCTTCTGAAAGGCAGGGCCCTTGAAAAGTACAAGTGAAAGAAGGAGGAAAAAACCTGTTGCAATAAGGATGATTGTGCAATTTTGGTCATGCATGGAATTCAGTAATTTCAGTGATTTTTAGCACACAAGTTGTGACCCTCTAGTACTCAGGATGAAGACAATCCAAGCTGCATTCTTTAAGCTGAGATGTCATGTGTGAAAGTCTTATCTACACTATTTTCACTTCAAAAATAAGTAAGATGATAGTTAATGATATCACAAGGTATCCAAAATAGTTTTCAAGCCTTATACACATATCAGAAGTGACCTGGTACCTGAAGGCAAGAGAAGTGAAGGATGGAAAAAGGAAATCCTGATGAATGCATAAATATTGTCTGTTTTCAGAAACAGGGGGTGTCTGCATCCACTTTCACTCGCAGTCAGTGCCCAGCTTCCTTCTGTCCCAATGAACCCCTCCTCATACTTGCATTTCACAGCTTTACTTAGATTCAATCCTATGATTTGCTTTTAGTTTCTCTTTGTCTTTCCAATAACATTCAACCTGCTGTTCCAAATGATGGTATTTGAATAGCAGCAGAATTAAAGAATCCTTAAGACATTAAAATACTGAAGTGTCTATGATGCTGCTGTGCCTGGGACACAAATACCTGTACACACAAGCACCAACAAGGAACGTAACCATATGGACACCTCTCACATGGAAGCTCTTCCTGCCCCAAACCTGTACAGTTTGTAAAATAGGGGAAGCTGGCCCCACTGGTCTCACCCACCACATGGCTGACAACTGTATGTCAATGCTGAATAATTCAGTCATTTATAGTAATATGGGTATTTTTGATCAAATTTTGTGACAAGATTCACAGTCCTGCCTGGGGCAGAACTGGGAAGAAGTGTCAGTGGGTAGATTCATTTGCATTACCAATCTGTAAATTTGTGCCTCAAGAGAACATACTTCATGTGTAAGAAAATGTATTTTCATATGTATAACCTGCACTTCAGACAAAAAAAAAATCCACTTTAAAAATAAATTACTTGGACAATTTGCATTCTTGGACAGCTCATTGTGAGGGCAAAGAGTCTACATCTTCTTTAAGCCCACAAAGGGATGCAGAGCAAGGGCACTGCTGGGCTCTGCAGCAGGGAGGTAACACAGGAAAAGTCCAGGGCAAAGCACTCTGATCAACATACCTCCATATCAATTTCCACCACATCACTGGAGGTTTTCTGGCGTTTATTACTATCTGAATTTTCTGGTACTTGCTTGAAAATACATTGCTGATTTGATTGCTTCACGGTCACAGTCCTTTTCCCTCCATTCAGAATGATTCAAAGCTGTGTACAAAAAGGGGATGTGCTAGAAAGTAGCAGCTCAGTGACTATAAGAAAGCAGAAAATGGTAAAATAAAAAGTCTCAAACATTTCATCAGGCTGATCACTGTTTTTCTTCTTTCTCACAACCAATCACAGAAATTTCACAGCTTCCAGGTCTCGGAGCTCTCTGTAGTACAAGATTAATCAGTACTGATCAGCCAGGGCTGCACATACTCTAAAATCACTGTCAGCTCAACAGAGCATGAAAACCAGTAGAGAAAATCATTAACAAACCAAAGCCGTCTCAGTTTCTCATGCCCAATCTCTGATGCTGGTGGTTTTAAGCTGCTTTTCAGGAGCAACAGGATTTTGCTCTTTCCATTTGTTTACAGCAGCCACTGGAATGTGCAGCAATCTCCTCTCTTTTTTTTTTTTTGCCACATTTTCTCCCTCACCGTCTCATAACAGAAACATCCCACCAGAATGAGAAAAATAAATACCTCAGCTCTGGTCTTCCCACAAGCAGCATCACCTGCTTTGGGGTGAGGTGCCAAATGACCCCATGCTGGAGAAGCAGGAGATCAAGGCCTGTCTCCTTTTGCAATCACTTCTCTGTCCTCCTCCCACACATTTTCTGTCCCTGTTCTCAGTGCAACTATCCACAGACAGCCTTGGGCTGATAAACAGTGATGTGAGACAGGCTGAAGTATCCTTTGGGTTTCCATTTGCCCTTGGAGAGGTTGTGAACCTCCTGCTCTTTGCTTTGGTCTAAGTCCTTGCTTGTGGAGTTCTGTCTGAGCTGGCTGCACCCTATAGCACGTTAACTCCACATGGTGATCACTGATGGCAGTTGCCATCTTTGCTGCTGGGAAGGAAGAGTATGATTTCTCTGCTTGACACATGATCCACACTAACCCCCAGCTCCAGGGGTCTGGGAAGGATGATGGCAAACTATGGAAGAAGTCCCTTGAGTTTTTGACTGAGATGGGAAGACATTTCCCCTTGGGTTTAATACCTAAAGATACTTTAAAATATGACACCTCCCAGATCTGCTCTAGAGCATCCATATCCCATGGCAGTGAGCAGGGTCATGGGATAAAACATGTGCACTGGGTGCCACCAGCTTGGCTAGGGCAAGTTATGGAGTGACTTGGGACAACTGGGACTGCCCAATGAGTGTATGTGGGGGGCCGAAAGCATGTTTGCACATGTATGTGTTGGGGTCCGAGTAATTCAGCAGACTCACTCCTAATTTAGTCCTAATTTGCACCTAATAATAAAAGCTGGCAGTGAAATTATCCTCAGGAGTGTTACTGTGGCAGGACAGGTCAGGGGCGGAGGGGCAGCACTGAGGATTGCTTGGAACCCCTTAGACCTGGCTTGTTGGGGCTCAGCTCCAGCCCCTGCCAATTTAAATCCACATCAACGAAACCCCCAGGAGGAGCACCAAGGGCAAGGAGAAGCTCCTGGGCATTCCCATGCAGCTAAAAGCCTCTAAAATAAGTGTTCTGAGGCTACATGCCTGGGCACAAGGCAGGGCCAGGGTCACAGCAGCCACATGCACAGAGCAGTTCGCTGGGCACTTTTAACTTTATATCTTTTGCATGTGTCATTCAATCCTTCAGGGAGTAGATGGTGGCCTTTAAAGGGCAGAGCAATTAGCCTCACTGGGGCCAAAACGTTGTCCCCTTCTGAAATGCCACCAAGCCTATCTGTTTCCAACACACCAGGCTGCAGCAAGCCCCAGCAGGTGAAAAGGCTGCCAGCAACCCTGTACAGGCAAGCAGCAACTGCTATAGGAAGGAAGAAACTCTGTGGTGGTGATTAAGGCTTGGAGAAATTTTGGGTAATCCCAGTCCTCAGCCCTGCCAAAATTATATTGCATAAATCAGCTTGCCTGCTGTTTGGTGGATAGCTCAAACTCTGAAGTCTCTCTGTTGGCTGCTCCCCTCCTGGAGTGAAGCTGCAGGCTCTCTGCCTTCCCTCCACTGCTCTCCTTGCTCTTGTTTGTTCCTGGTGTTCATTCATGCTTTTCACTTTCCCCTCTCTGCTCTTGTTTGGCCATGTTAAGGTGTGCCTTTGCTGCTCACTTGGCATAAAAGGACTGTAAGGCCCCAAAAACCAGGGAGCTGCAGGTATGTCCATTGCTGGCAATGCCACCTCCAACTTCTCTACAGGCACACAAACCTCTTCATTGGTGGAGAGGAAGGACAGGGTTTAACTCAACTGATATACAGAAAAAGGTACCACTTGATAACTTTAGTTGGAGTGGCCTGATGGTATCTACCCCTGGGAAGATGAGAAGCTGCTCTAGCCCAATCCTATTTACAGTGACCAGAACAGTCTTCCTTAGAACACTTATAGGGATGGCCAAAAATCAGAAATTCCAGATTCAACTAGTCCTGGTGGCAGAGCACACCTTTCTGGCATCAGAAGATTTCTTCCTCTTCTTTCCTTCGCCATCCCTTTTTTGAATACAATCCAAATTCATTCAGCAACAGGGAGGCTGTTGTGGCATCACAGCCACCCCAGGAGAGCAGGGTGGCAAAGAGCAAGCTGGGCTGCTGGCATTCATTTTTTTATCCCTGATGATAGATGGCAACAGAAAGGGATGTACCAGTGTGTGACCAAACCTGATGAGCCACCAAGTCTGGCTGCTACCAATGCATGTCGCTCATACTGATCATAAAACCTGCTGAGCACCAGCAGTTCCCTTGGGAGCTGCTCAGGAAGTGTTTAGTAAGGTGTAATAGCTACAAGATACAGATTAAATCTAGCAAATAATGCAAAGCTTTTGCTTTGACATTTCCCTGCCAATAATTAAAAAAAACCAAAACAAAACGCAAACATTTGCAAGTGTTAACCTGTTCCCTGAAAGGAATCCAGACTCCACTGGGATGGCAGAGGCAACCTCTGTGGCAGCGCATCTGAGGAAGGCACTGACACAGACACATCCCCTTTGCTTTTTCCTACTCTTGTGACTTAGCAGCTCCCTGTTCACGATGGAAATGCGATGCAGGAAGCTGACCTGGTCATGCTCTACAAGAACAGTGTATGCAATGTCTGTAACTGCTCTGCAGAAAACTCTGCCTAATGCTCTCTGTGTACCACTGGAGTGGGCTACAGAGCAAGATTAATGGGAATGTGGATAAGGAGGAGCACATTTTGGGTCATTTCTGGCATTACACTTTCAATTTTTTATTTTTTTTTAACTCTGTCACAAACATTACAGTTCATATGACCAGTACTCTTGGCTCAGGAAAAACCATTTTCTCTGTGGAGGAAGATAAGGATGAGATTTCTAGTTAGACTACAACGAAGCAGACTTGCAACACTGTATTTGTGCTTCCAGCAGCAAATCCTTTTGCAGATGTTGGCTATTCCTATCTCATTAACGAAACCACAAGAAGAGGGTGAATTAGTGGCTCAAAGTGCCACATTCAGCAAATCACACAAGTGCTTCTGCTTAGTTGAGAAATTAGGGGGGTTAACTAGGAATTTGGGAATAAATTTTACATCCAGGCAATCTGTAATCTACATTTTCCTCCTCTTTTTGCACAAACTGTCTTTGTGCATCTTGTTGACACTACGAAACCTCCAAAGACCTGGGTCATATCTCATTCACATCACCTTGACCTTACTACCACTCCAGCAGAAACCCTCAAACAGGGTTAGGGGGATGCAGAACAAGGTACTTTAGATTTAGAAATACTTAACTGTACAAAACAGGAATAAAAGGAGAAGCATTTGCAAGAAGGACACCTTAAAAACAACACAACAGACCGCTGAATAAATTACAAAACATTAAATAATAGAAAAAGAAGCTTCCTGGGCAGCCACAATTGCAAGTCCACGTCACTATACCTGTATGCACCTCTCCGCACTGTCCACATGGTCCAACACTACTCATTAGCTTCATCATTCTGCTGGATTTAAAATGGTGACTCCTGACCAATAGAGAGTAAAAAAGAGCCTTGTCTATCCTTTGTAGAAGTCAACCTCTCTAAACTGTGCTTTATCCAGCTGATTCAGTGTAACATCAATTTTAATCTCTTAGTCACAGCACAGAATCAATCAGCAGCACTCAGGGTCTTCAGGGAGCCACAGAGTTGTGAAACAGCTGCCATTAGTCCATATAGGAAATGCACCAAATATTGTATTTCTCCAATATTCTTAAGAAAAACAACCAGATCCTGTTGGAAATCTTCTTGTCCCCTGGCCAGCTGATCTCTATGGGATACACAGACACTCTCTGACACACACAACTCAGCACCTGTACCAGAGTAAATACACAGTGACCGGCAAAAGCTTTTGACTAACTGAGAATGGTCCCTAATTGCAACTCAAACACAATTATATTGATAAGTCCAGTGTTAGAAGGATATGGTTTTAAATGCATTACTTACCAGATTGATATGCAATTTTTCTCTACTTAAAATTAATCTTTCTATATACAGTGTGAGCCCTAACCTAGCATTTAGTTACTATCCTTCAATTAAAGTAACATTAGTCAACAGCCCCTTTAGAATGTATTTGATGGTGTTTACTGTAAAGCTGCCTGTACCATCACTCTTTTCCTAGAGGTTATAGCTGATGTATGTTACAGATGTCAGCTCAGATGTTCATCTCCAGTGCAAACCAAGATATCAGAAATATCATCCACACAACAACTGCACGATTCAGTCAGTGAAACTGGGAAGAACAAAATTGTTCCTCAGTTATTCCCTATCCCCCACTCACTGCCCTCTCCCAAAGACCAACGTCCCTCCTTTATGGATGGATAATGCAGAGGCTCCTACCAAACAGGCCATGAGGATCGGACTGACGTCTCTCTGAGCTTTTGCACTGCTCCTTTCTCTTCTTGCTCCCTCTAAAGCTGCCAAAACGCTTCATGAGCTGCAACATGCACTCGCGCGGCAGCAGCTGTCGGTCATGCCCAGGACTGAAGACAAAAATCAACGTGAGTGGCAAAGCAAGGTGTTGCTTATACCAAATGCCCAGGTCTGAGAAAATAAAGTTCCTGGAAGACCGTGTGGCTGCAAAAAAAGTCCACCTTGCTGGTGTTTCAGCTCCAAGGTGCTTGGTTATGGTCTTCGTGGAGAGCTGTTCTGCAGGAGGCTGCCAAACCTCACACGCCAGGCGCTTCCAGTCTTAATTCCAGCGTACAGTAACTTGCCTGCAAGTTCTGTGGACACGGGGAGAAGTTCAAAGTCTGCCCAGCTTGCAGCCACGGAGCTCTTATCTGTCAGCCGTCAGAAGCCTCAGACACTGAAGCAATGTTTCCCAGTGGATCAGCTCATGCAGAAAAGGTCAGGAACGGCCCGATAAGCTCCCTCATTTGAAAAATACTAACTATGCAAAGGAGCCACAAGCCCTCTTGAAGGGAATTGTCATGTGCAGCTCGGCCTGATGACTCTCTAAAAAGGCTGTAAAAGGAAACCACCCCTGGACAGACAATTCCTGGCAACCAACGTCCCAGGCACACTCACACCATGCCATGACATCACCCAACTATTTTGATTCATGTGTGCTGGGTCTTCGCAGCGACAGCATAGCCCAGCTGCCTGACGATGAACTCTGAAATGCCCGGCCCTCCCCAACTAATGACTAATGGATTAAAGGGGATGAGCTTCTGCCAATTCATAAAAAGAAGGCTGATACTTTCTGGAAACCGCAGCTGGAGCAATGGGCTGGGCTTTCTCTAGCAATGTGCCCTCCCCGTGCTACACGTATCTATATCATCTGCATAGATTGCTCCATTCAAATTTGCTGTCTGCAAAGCAAAAGGCACCCAGGACAGCTGTTTGTAACACAATTGAAATCCACCTCGTGGTCTTTTCAATGAGACAAACATTCACCAGGCTGTTGCTCATCCCAGATGGCCAGGGCATATTATGTTAAGCTCAGAGTCTGTATATTTAGAGCTGTTTATTTTAGGAAAGGGTTGATCAGTGTGGACTAGGTCTTGAGCAGCTGGAAAGGTGTGCAAGCATGAACCAAGGTAGGGTCAAATTATTGTAGCCAACCTCCCTAAGAACACAGTAGATGTTCTGCTAAATTAAAAGCGCTTTTTTTTTTTAAGTCACAGAGCACCAGCCTTTCCTCTGGACATCCCTGGAACCTGAGGTTGAGATCTTTCAAAAATCAAACCCTAATTGAGTAATGAGATTCTTATCTTTTTAATTCCTAGGAGGAATTAAAGTTCATATCACCTTTTTCCTCTACAAAGAAGCATGCCTTTTGCTTTGTGCTCAATGATTGCTCCTGGGACTTCATTTCATTAGAAAGCAAAATTAAAACCAGCCATGAATAGCGCACCAAAGACTTTTATCAACACAGGTTCCTTACAAGCTCTGGTCTTTCAGTAAGACAGTGGACTCCAAGGCATCAGTCAATACAAAGATGTCCCAGGAATCTGGGGACCCCCAGAGAAGGTGCAGAGATGACAGAAGGTTCCTCTGACATCCTCAGCTACCAGGGACTTGCCTCAGTCTACCCTATGGAGAATGTGGAAGAAGACAGTACAGAGGGTACCTTTGTTCTTCTACCTAGTGACCAAAATTATCAAATTATTAATAAGATGCTTAATTACCTTGCAGACAAAGCTCCCGCTGGTATCCAAGTAAGAAACACAATAATTAATTTCAGGCTGTTCCCAGTCTTTCCCCTCCTGACTTGTCCTCCTTCTTTTACCCAATCTTTGTGGCCCTGTTGCAGCTTTGCAAGTGAAGATCCCAGTGCTTTTCACCAAATAACTACCTTTTGCATGAAACAGCCTGTCAGCACAGTGCTTTTAGAGAGCCCATTCTCCTGCCCTTCCCTTGAGGCTCACTGTTCACCCAGCAGAGAGGAGAAGGCGGCAGAGCAGCGAGAAGTGTTAAGGGATTGGCAGGGGAAAGTGTCCGTGTTACTTAAATATTTGTTTTAATGTTGTTGTAGTAAGTGTCAAGCTCTTCACGCCCCATCTGGGGGTTGGACTCGAAGCTCTCCAAGGTCCCTTCCCACCCCTGACACCCTGGCCTTGTGTGACCACCACATTTACCTCCGTAAGCTTTATTTTAACTGTCCTTCCCTTCATTCTACCACGCTCAGGCCACCATGACTGAGACAGTAGCCATAGTGGGACAAGATCTGGCTCTCCTCATAAGTGCATTTCATGGGCCAGTTCTCAACCTACTTCCATGAGAGCAATGACCTTCACAGTCCTTCCCATTTGAAACCAGCTCCCCAATAGCAAAACTCCATCTTCCTTGTTGCAATTTAAGCTGACTGCTTCTTCTCCTATTCACATGGAGAACAGATTGTTCCCTTCTGCTCCAGAGCAGCCCTTGACATACTGGAAGACAGTTATCCAGTTCCATTTCCAGTCTTTACCTGGCCAAAGACATAAAAAGCTCTGCCTGCAACACCAATGCAATCTGGACCTCAAGTTTTCCCTCCTTAGAAGAGCATTCCTCATTCGTCAGAGGCCAAAGGACTGCTGAGAATGACTTCACGTCATCAGGAACCAAAAAGTTTAAACCCCTTTTTAATGAGATAAGAATTGGTATTGCTTCAGCACAGAAACAGCCCTCTTTTTAATAGAGGCCAAGGATAAACAGTGGCTGATGACCTTTTCAAGCAGGGCCATTGCACCAGGAGGGCTCATTTCCCCTTATTAAGGAAAGCAGCAAGACCCTAATGTTTCTGCACAGAGCTACCAGAAAACGAAACAATGCTGTTTAACAACTGACTTTCACAGTAATTTGTTAAAAAAAAAAAGCTCTAAGTGCTTTGAGTATGATTATTTTGTCTCCCACAGCTAATGATCTATCAGATACTAGCACATTACACCAGATACCACATCCTAATTATTTCAGTGGAAGGATCTTATAAAACTGCTAATAAAAAGCTGAGCTTCAAAGAGCTCCTTTGGGGCCATGTGTGTTCTGGAGGTTTAAAACACAAATCCCTTCCAAACAACCATGAAATGGACTCTTGTCAAGCTACTTTAAAGTCTCCCAAATCAGTTATAGCATATTATGTTTCTTGAGCTGTATAACACCGTCTCCTTCCAAATCCATACACAGGCTCACTCTGAGAGGTACCAAGCATTGAGCACCTTAATAAAAGTACTAGGGGGGAAGGAGCAAACAAACACTTGTGTATGCATATGAAATCCTTCCAGAGTCCTACTGTATCTGTTAAGATGGCCCAACCTGAGCCATTTCATGGCCTTAGAGCAGTTTCTACACTGACAAATTGCCAACCTGTCTCCAGCCTCACCACCCCCTTGCCCCAATTAACCCATTTCTCTAACAGTTTTACTTTGATAACCTAGTGTCAAGTTCCCAAAAGAGCCTAAAAAGGGCCCTAGAGCTAAAACTAGACCCACATCTGGTGGACATCTCCCTTAAACCAATTCTTGCCTTTATCCATCAGCTGCCTGTGTGCCCAACCCACCCAGCAATATCCTGCCCTGCTCACCCCTGCCCTCCATCCCCTTAAACCACCTGTTCTTTTTAATAAAAGGGAGGCTGGAGCACACACAGTAGAGAAGACAAACCTCCTTCTGCTATATGTTCCACTAATTCACAGGGCCACATAAGGAGAGGAGTCTCACAGCAGGAGTCACCTCCAGTCAAAACCAAAAAAGCCCCATCCATGACTGGGCTCCCTTTTCTCCGTGCTTCTTGCTTTTCAGTTCTCTGTCTCTCAGCATAAAACCACTTTTTGTACACACAAATACATAAGTTAACATGACTCTTTATGCACAAACATAACTGGATGTGATGTGAAGATTTGTTCTATGAGGCAGAAATGGGGGTTGAACGTTCAGATTTGGTCACCAGATAGGAAATAAGGAAAATGCCATCACAGCATCCTGTCTGACCCAGACATCAGAGTTTTGAAATACAAACTGATTCATCCATCTCAGGGAGGTGTAAAATCTGTGCTGTGGTGAAAATACTTCAAATACTACTATTTTGAATCATTTCCTCCTTTGCCTTTTTAACAGGAGCTTTAACCTGATATACAAATATAGACGCAGGGTGTGGGGCAAGTGATGGGGATCAGTTAGGCCTATCAGAGTTTGTTCTGGTGTGAAAATGGAAAAAAACAATACTTTCTTCCTTGAAATTTAAGACCTTATTTAGCACAAAACAGGAAGGCTAAAAAGGATATGTATCCCCTTAGTGACAATTAGCGCTTCAACTGGCTTTTGACTGCAAATCAGCAAAACCAATTATTCCCTTTTCCTTGTTGCTGAGGATTTCCTTGTTCAAAATTCCCTCTGTTTTTGTCATCATTCAAAGTTCAGATCCCCCCTTAGACAGGTAAAGCATGAGTCATGTTTGCATTTCTACATGGATCACGTTTCTCTGCCCTGTTCTTAAAAATTTCCCTAAACTGGATTTTTTTTCCCCATTTTATCTTTTAAATTCAATCTGTAAACAGATGTTGGCAAAATGAAACATTTTCTATCATTGTCGGTGGTGGCAGAGCATGCTTACAAGCCTCACAACACCAGACTGATTTTAACTGCAACTGTAGTTCATATGAAAACTTGGAAAATACTTCAAAATAACATGCAAATAAGTATGTAAAAGTGGTCTTTGCTCTAAAAAAACCCCTCTGAAGACTTCAAGTGATGCAATGAGCAATAACAAAAAGCCTGTTTTGCCCAAACACCATTTGCAGGCTGGTTGCACAGAGTGTGGAGCCAGTGTTTTCAAAGGGAAACACAAACTACCACTTTCTCCATCTGGTCCAAGTCCAGCTCACACCCCATAAAAGAACTGCAAGTTTATGACTCCTAGCTGGGTTCAATTACTTCCTATAATCATAACCAAGTGTTTCACTGTAATGAGTTTTTGTCCTTGTCCCCTTCTTTTTATACTACTTCATGCTGCTTTCACTGTGCATTAAGAAAGATTTCAATCACTGAAACTATCAGGCTGGCACTAAATTGGCTTTGAAAAATCTGAAGGTTTAATTTTACTTCTTTTTAGCATCCCCAAAGGTGCACACTAGATTCCCCAGAACTTTTGGTAAATTACTTATAAATTACATCCTGGCGTCCTTGTGATGTTTTTCTATTCTACCTTTCCAGAGTTTATAATATGAACCAGCAGGAAAAGGAGTAACAGCGATGGTAGTGTTGGCATACTGGTGATTTCTAGTAAGAAAAACACTATATTTCGAGCTCAGAGCTCCTACCAAAAAGACTGATAATCTGGGACTGATGATAATTTTATCATTTCCCCACATCATACTAATAAACAGGGTGCATATGTTTCCAGCACTCACTTCTTTAGTAATTTTAGTTCGCAATGAGATGCCGCAGTCTGGCTGTGCTCAAACAAGCAAAACAGTATTTGATCCAGCAAGTACAGGATGTCTGGTGTGACAACACCACTCCTAAAATTTTATAAGTTCTCAGTTAAATGAAAACATCTCGGCAGTAACTTTTACCAAAAAATATCATAGGCAATAAAGTTCCTTAGAATAATTTTTCCACTTGTGTTTTTCTCATCTCTTCTTCCTTCTCTTTCTTCTTGCTTTTATCAAGTCTAACCATATCCATTCATAAAATCTTGAGGAGGAGATAGGATTCACTGGAACATCACAAATCTCTTTTTCATCCTCTTCTTGTTCTTTCTTTTCCGCTTCCTCACTTCTCAGACAGGATTGTAACAGATTAAATGATGTTAAAGTTAAAATGAGCATTGATTGTAGGGCTGAACAAAATATCTCCTTCGGTTTAAATTAAAGTCTTTCAACCAGCACTGAGTGGGTCACCAAGTGAATGACACCAAATTAATAAAGCCAGAAATTACTCCAAGAAAGTGATACATTAGGGATGGCAAGTATCTGAAGAGTGAAATTCATACCACTATCACATAGTGAACATCCTGAAACACAAGAGACTGAAAATCAGAGCACCACAACTCCACAGAAATACAGTCCTCCACTGCTTCTGCCTCAGGAGATTTACTTGAAGAGAAGAGAAAAACTCTCTGAATTAGCAGTGGTTTGCACCGATACTTAGCTGTCCTCGGACGTCAACCCTATACAAACCCAGCGAGCATCCTTCATTCCACAGCCATACAATTGTAATTCATAAGGTCATAGGAGCATTTGCATGCAGAGCAGAATAGCTCCACACACAGTAACTGCAGCTTTAACATTCACACTGCCACAGTTATCACAAAATAGAACTTCAGTGACAAACATGCACGTTGGAAGCAGTGCCCCCATCCTAGTATCTAGGCAGGATGAACAGATTTCAAAGTAATTTCAAGGTCTGTATCCCTCTGCTCCCCACAATAAGCAGATGAATCTGTCAGCAAAATCCAAGAAATTTGTTTATACTCAAAATAAGACAACAGACTCTTTTCCTGGCTTGGTATATTATTATTATTATCGGCTATTTTTGGTTGAAAATAATCTTAAGTGTTCCCTAACAATAGAAAATGCTGATAGTGCAATATTGGGGTTGACAGTCATCCCACAAATGACCCATTCCTATGCCACAGTGGATATAAGAAAAACTTATGTGCTATATATATTATACACATAAAATTAGAGACAGTGGTCAGCAGCATTCTATTAGACATGCGGGACAACACAGAAAGGCTGACTAGAAAGAAAATTGAACCACACCTTGAAAAGCTATATGCTTAGCTAATGCTCAAGAAGCTTCTCATTCCTGGCTCTAGCAGCTTCACTGATGCCTCTCCTGTTCTTCAGTGATGAAAGAGGGACCTCGTTTGGTTCAGCTGCAAGAGAGCAGCAACTTCCAGAGGAAGGAACCCTTTCTTGTGAACTCTGAACTTCAAGGACAAAGGAGTTTGCAGCCATATGCCTCTCCTGCTCTTAGCTGCTGGGATGGTGCAGGAGAGCCAGCAGAGTACGTTCATGTTACCTATAGGGGTATTTAATGCAGGTGTTTATGCAGAATGGACATTTTCCATGAGCTATTGCAAATGTCATTTTGTTGACAGTGAAAGTGGAGTCTTGTGGCATTAGACCAGTGTTGAGCTGAACTGCTCACTGAACCCAAACTCAGAGCTCACAAAATCTTCACAAAAAACCTCACAAAATCCTAATGACTAGGCAGGGTATGCATAGAAGGGATTTAACTACTTACTATATAGTCACTGACAGTATTTGCACACAAACAACTAAGGGTATTGCACAGGACTAGATCCCAATCCGATGAACTAAACACAGGCCTAATGCCAAGAGGGGAAATTCCTAAAGGATCACCCAACACTGCATTGTCATTACCAGTGGGATTGCTGCAGCAAGGGGATTATAATAGAAAGGGAGGAATCCACTGTGCCCAGGCAGGGGCTGCACTGTGCCCGCTGCACAGCCTCTTTGCATTGCAGCCAGCTCCCTCTGTCTCTTTTCCAAGCCACCCCTAGCAAATGCAGCAGACCTTCATCTGGTAGTTAAGAAACAATACAAGTGATTTAAAAGAAACCAAACCAAAACAAAACAAAATATCTTCAAGGCCTATCTTTATTTTCTACCCTTACTTTTCCTGTGAATTAATGATTCTGAAGCATTGTTAGTTGTAAGCAAACAATAAACTCAAGTACTTTGCAGACTTTAATGTCATAATAATTGAATAGCTGGCAAATCAGCTCTGTTAACTTCCCAAAATAAACAGCTCAGGAACCACCACCAGCTCGATCTCATATAGCACCTTTTCATCTTCAGCAGAAGGGAGGTAAGCACCGTGGTTTGTAGCTTCTTTGCACAGTGCCTTACCCCAAGTCCCCATGCAGTGGGTTGGCACGAGGCTTGTGAGGAACAGAACGAGATGGGAGTCTGATGGACTCAGTGGCTTCGCTCCCTCCTTTACAAGAACACGACATATTGTTCACACTGCGTGCATGAGGTGGCTGTCTCACATGCTGCAGCTCCAACAAAATTACTAGAATTAGTTGCCCAGACTACAGAAGATCTACCAGAGCAGATGGGAGTACAGAGGAGGAAACATTCATCACATACATTAGGTCTGGAAACCATTCAAAATCCTTCTGTTTTCTCATTCCAGAATTTTTTTTTTTTTTTTTTGGTTTTGAGAGGGAGGTTTGAGATATTTTTTTTGCACCCAGATCAAACAGCAATTTTGTTAGCAAAAGAAACTTCACTGACTTTTCAAGAGATGGAACATTGAGAAAGACAGACCCTAGAGTTTACTGAGATCGTAACAGGTACCTTAGCAACCTGCCAGGGTACAGAAGGGACAAAGACCAAGACAGCAGACATGCAAGGGAAATCTGGCATTGTTCTAATGTTTACAATGAGGTAGAAGCCATCCTAGACCAAATATTTCCCAGTTCCTGATGATACTACCAATTCATGTAACTGGCAGACAGGTGACTTGGAAAAAAACATCTGACATATCCACAGCATCCAGCTGGGAAGCTGCTTGGACTGCTGGAGCCACAAGCCTGTGATGGGAGTGAATCAAAGGATGGTGTGGGATGGCTTGAGTGGTAAAAAGATCCCCATTCATTCACTGTGCAAGTAAAAACACTAAGCATTATAAAGTTCAGGGTTGTTGTATTTGAGTCTGCGTGAAAAATCTCAGTGGGTTGGCTGGGACCAACGCAGACATGAACTAGAGAAAACTTTGTGAGTCTGAGACAACAGAAGGGCTGGAAACCAGGGAGCTACAAGGCAGCAAGAGAATATTCCTGGAAAAGCCAACCCTGCCAATCTGCACACACAATACCCAGCAGAAAAAAAAAAAAATCCAAAACCTTTTCAGAACAGCTAATGATAAAGGAAGAGACTGAAAGGCTGTCAGCTGTGTCCTTGAGGGGGGGTCTGCTTGAAAGCCAGAGACAGAGTGGGAAAGAGGCAACATCACAGTAACTCCTTGTGCAATACTTCTTTGGTTATTTAGGTTTTAGGATGCCCTTGTGAATCAGAGGGCAGGTACCAGTGCTCAGGCACATCCCAGCTCAACAACATTCTCAGGCCAACAATTTGCAGCCAGTATCTTTCCCCGGCTCCTTCCTTAAAACATCTCAAGCCTCAAATTGAGGAGAGGCTTCTGGAACCATGAAATGTCTTTTAGTGGTGACTTAGCTTAGCAATGCATTGGGCCAATCACAGTATTAGTTGATGTTTTGAAGTTATTTGAAAATGATCTAAAACAGTATCACAGATGACCAGATTCCCAAATCTCGTCCAAGGTCAGCATCTTGAAGTGATTTCAGTGCTTAAAGTAGAAAGCACTCTACCAAGTAGCTCTAACATCATTAATCAGTTTAAATTCCACACCGAGAATCACAGCAGCAGCTTAGTGTTATGGCTACAGAGCTCTGGATATATCCAACAGCACAAAGCCTGACTCCTGAATATCTTGGTCTGCCCCAAAAGCATCCTGCATCCTTAGTCCTTCATTTGGATGTCTCTCTTTTCAGGGGCACATTTCTAACGCAGTTCTATAAGCTTTCCACAATGCAGCCTGGTGCAATTCTGACTCTGAGTCAAAGTTGCCCAAATCAGCCTGTAAAAACCTATCAGTGTTCCAGACTGAATGCTTTTGTTATTATTACATTACACCTATTTGTGGAAAAAAAAATACTCCGTCATCACCTTGGCAGCTAGCAATAAGGCCTGGCAAGTCTGACAGTCATCTTATTTACAAGTGTGTGCCTGGAACAAAAAATATTAAAAGCTCTGTGCTAACAGACATCAACAGTATTTATTGCTCCACGCTACCTACTCCTGTAAACCAGGCAGGTTGTTTCTAGTCATAATAAACTACCAGTAGGGCAGAGGAGGGGGGGAAGAACACTGAAATGGGGCTGAGTATCGTGGTACTAGACTTTGATTTTATTCTCAGCTCTGCTACCGGGCAACTGCATGACCAGGGATAACTCACATCATCTCTAAGACAGCTTCAGATGAAAAACTGTTTTCAGATCCTATGTGTTACTGCACTGCAAGACTCTCACGTGTAGACCAATCCCTGTTCTACCCTTCTTAACCAGAAACATAATTAAAAATCTTAACTAAAACAAAAACCTACAGCAGATGAAGTAGATCTTTACAGTGACCACAGGTTTCTGGCTTTCCTTCCTGTTTATTTGCTGCCTGTATTCATTAGAAGCCTCTATGTTCAAAGGCAAAATCCCCATGTCTTGGGGAATTGCTCAGAGTGGGGCAATGCAAGCACAGGGCAGAGATGTAAACCCTTGGCCCAAGAGACCAAACTCCCATTGGCCTCAGAAGCAAAAACCAGGCTCATTGACAGCAAAACTGAGCTTCTCAAGACATTTTTATATTAATTTTCCAGTGATTCTTTCCTTGCAAAACTTGTTAAAAGATGTAATATGAGTTCCTGCATCAAGGACAGCACTGACAAGGAAGGTCACCCTGGTGTTTAAGCCACAGCCCTCAGCATCACCAGCCTAAATCAGTCCTTTCAAGTTCTCCCTGCACCCTACAGACCTCCCTATTTACAGTCACCTGCTACAAAATTCACACTCTTAAACTACAGTAATTAATGAAACTTCACCAAAACTTCACCTGCCCACACAAGATTGCCACATCACAGTCCCACAAATCTGGAGTGGGAGGGAAGACTTTGGGTACCAGCAGAGTCCAAAAGACTTTCTGCAGCTTAGCAGCTCCCCCTGCATCTCCGGCTAATATATGCTCAGGTACTTAGTGAGCAGTGAGCTAAACATGTTCATCTTTAGCAACAAGTTTTACTCGATTTTCACATTACTTGACCTTAATGATTGGGAAGCTCCAAGTATCTCCACATGTCATTATCACAAGGAACTTTCTGAAGTGAAAGATGGTTTTGCTTTTGCTCCAAGAGCACAAACATGCAGCTGTGGCTGGGGAGCACTCAGTGCTCCCTGCCTTGGTCCACAGCAAAGAATGAGGTTGGTGCCTCAACACAGTTTTGACTTCTTAACCCCCAGAAAAGGCTCAGCTTCCCTGTAATAACACTTCCAGCACAAAAAAATACTTCCATTTCAGTAAGTAGACACAGCAAACCAGTGTTCTTTCTTTACCTGCCCTACAGGACAGTCCCTCCAGCCTTGCAGTGCTGAGCCTGTCTAGTTGCATGTATTCTGTGCCCATAGGTCCCACCGTACCACTGTAAGACTGCAAATACAAGGGCTTCTTCCCTTTGTATATTAACATTATTAGCATATTAATGAAGTTCCTAACCTCATTTAGCCACTTGGCTTTTGTGCCATGCAAAACAAAGTAGGAAAGAAGAGGTGAAGGCTTTCTTAGCACAGCAAAGAGCTCCTCTAATCCTGAAACCTCCAGTGCAGTGGCAGAAGTTGCTTATAAATGGCTTAATCAAATACGACTGGTTCCCCAATGCACAGCAAGTATACACGGACCAGGGAGGATAAGCAACTTTGGGGGAAAGGAGGTGCCAGGTTTAGAGAAAAACAAGCAACCACACACCCTCCTAGCCATGAACTGTCTCATCAAAGGTTTTCTCCCCTCTGAATTTGTGCAAGATGAGTGTGTGCCACATGTTGCTGAGCCTCACTGTTGCTGGAGGAACAAGAAACTAATTTCTAAGAATTTCAGTGACATCAGGCATTTTGTTTTTTTGATGTGACCATAAAGTGGCAAAAGCTGTCAGTGGGGCTGACAGTAGCGTAAAAAAAAAAAAGTTGACATTGCCTGGATACTGAGTCCTGCTGCAGTCCAGGATTTGCCTGCACATCTGCATTTCACAGCAGTAACTCCTTGGGATTTTAGTTTTTCTTTAAGATTCTGAGAGCCATGCAAGTATCTTTCCTATTCAGATCCCTCCTCCTCCTCTCTCCTCCCCTACTTTTGGGCTTTGTAAAATGCAAACTAATTCATCGACCGTAGTAAAGCCATAAATAAGAAGCCATGAAACTATTTTTTCTGGCCTTCTTTTTCCAAGGTTAATCTTTTCAGTTACATAAGCATGGGGAAAGTATATGAGAATCTGTTTGTGTGATTAAGACTTGGCTCCTTCTTTACTGTGGCTCAATGACAGTATTTTATGCTTTGCATTTGCCACTGCTGAGGTTCACTCAGCTGTCTCTCTGTGACCTCCAAAGCAGAAGGCAACAAGATTTACCACTGCTTTTCATGCAGTGCTTACAGTAAATAATTGCTGGTGGGTATCTGTGGAGTCTTATGAAAAAAAGAATATTATTGAGTACCTGATAATTTTTCATTACAGTGGGTGGATTTCAGGTTTTCACTGATGGCAAAAATCCAGCTGCTCTGAAGAGAAGCAAATTTTCCCCAGTTTCTGCTGAACTGCTCCCAGTCTGACTTATGCCTTAGTGTTTGAAGGAACAGTTCTGGATGCCATTTAGTGAAGTGCTCTAGTGTTTTATTATCTTTTATGGTAAAGAATTTGGAAGGACTTGAGAGAAAGCTTCAGGCAGAAACAGAAACAGGACCAAAGCACATATACAAAATACAGCCCTAAACTTCTCTTCCTGGCAGTGAGATGACAGAAAAGTAAAAGCATCCACTACAGATCATTTTTCCAGTCTGGTCCCTGACATGGTTCCTAAGTGAGGAATGATGCACAATTATCCCGCCGCGCCACAGCAGCAGATTTCAGCACCCTGTAGGGTTATTTTCCAAAGGAAATGATGTGATGTTTAGATACTTTCTTTAGAGTGCCACTTGTTTTATTCACTTCATGTCACAGGCGTTGAACATGCAAGCAGCCAACTTTCTCTTTTAACAATCCCATCCCAAGTATCAGTGCCCCATTCCCACAGAGCCCTTGTGCAGTCTCCCATAGCATCCTCATAGGCAAGCTCAGGAAGAAGGGGTTAGATGAGTGGTCAGCGAGGTAGACTGAGAACTGGCTGAACAACAGAGCTCAGAGAGTTGTGAACAATGGTGCAGAGTCTAGTTGGAGGCCTGTAGCCAGCAGTGTTCCCCACAGATCAGTACTGGGTCCAGTCTTGTTCAACATACTCATCAACAACCTGGATGAAAGGAGGGAGTGTACCCTCGGCAAGTTTTCTGATGACACAAAACTGGGAGGAGTGGCTGACACACCAGCGTTGAGACCTGGACAGGCTGGAGACTTGGGCAGAGGGGAACTGAATGGAGTTCAACAAGGACAAGTGTAGAGTCCTGTACCTAGGCAGGAATAACCCTCATGCACTAGAGTAGGGGTTGAGCTGCTGGAAAACAGCTCTGCAGTAAAGGACTCAGGACTTCTCGTGGACAAGTGAATCATGAGCCAGCAGTGTGTCCTCGTGGCCAAGAAGGCCAGTGGTATCCTGAAGTGCATTAAGAAGAGTGTGACCAGCAGGTTGAGGGAGGTTCTCTCACTCTACTCTGCCCTAGCAAGGCCACATCTGGAGTAGTGTCCAGTTCTGGGCTTCCCAGTTCAAGAGAAACAAGGAACTGCTGGAGAGAGTCCAGGAAGGATCTCCAGGAAGGATACTCAAAGTTCCACCTAAACATAAGGAAAATCTTCTTTACTGTAAGGGTTACAGAGTACTGGAACAGGCTGCCCAGAGAGCTTGTGGAGTCTTCTTCTCTGAAGGTATTCAAAACAAGGACATGGTCCTGTGCAACATGATCTCGGCAAACCTGCTTTAGCAGGGAGTTGATCTCTAGAGGTCCCCTACAAACCCCGAGCATTCAGTGATTGTGCACTTGATTTAGCAATGCTCAAGCAAAGGCCATGTTCTTCTGCTCCTTATAATCACTCCTCCAAAAAAAAAAAATCCATGTATCATAACACTAAACATCATAACAGCATCACCTCAAGAGAGTAAATAAAGCTTGAATGCAACAAGAACACATACCACAACCTTGTAACTCCTTCCAACTGATGCTGAGCACAAAGCAGCGTAGTTCTCTTTCCCATCTCATCACAGCAATAGCAGACATAACATTCTGGACACTGTGATGGCTTCAACTGCTCTGCAGGGAGGAGAAGACACTTTTCTGTTGTAGCACTCCTGATCTTGCAATTTAACCACTGGTAGAAAAATTACATGGAAAAACTATTGATGCTGTCAAAAAACAGATGGAGAGCTTGAAGCAGAAAGAAGCCCTTAAAAGACCTCATCTCTTCTTTTCACCTTTAAAACTGGAATGGACAAAGTGGTAGGCAGTAGAAAGAAGGGTAGAAATGTCTCAACAGGCTTGTTTTATGGCAATGCCTTTTGCTGTTGTCTTCATTGAGCCTCCTGTGGCTGGGAACTTGGTTTGAAGATGCAGAAGCCACTGTGTGGAGGCAGTGCCAGGAAGCTCACACTAAACACACACAAGCACATGAGAACAACTCACTTCCTCTCAGGTGCACACCTCTTCATAAATACAAAATGCAATAAAGAGTGAAAATGAGGGTGTGAATCCTGAGAATCGTGCTCTCTGAGTTTCTTTTCCAAACACAGGCAACACGCCCAGCCCAGGGCAGCTGGACCCTCTCTTGGCTCTCTCGGGTGCAGGCCCGTGCTTTGTCGGTGTTCCTGCTCCCTGGATTTGTAGCTGGGCTCCCCAGGGAAGCAGCTGCACGCAGCAGATTTACGTTTCCCATTCTGCAGCAGAGCCATCTGCTTTGTAAGCTCCTCCTCCACCGATGATGTTTGCTCTTTCCATATCACGGCTTTCCAAGCAGAGAGGATACGGAAGCTTCCTATGATTGACTCTGTGACTTCCACCTACTCCAGACAAAGCTCCAGACACTCTACCTCAAAGCTCATCCTAAAATGATGGGGCAGTTTAACAGCAGCGTAACTTCTGAGCAGCAGCAGCTTGTTTGACTTTAACACAATTTAATTGTAGTGACGTGTCTTTAATAACAAAGACCGTGCCAAGAAACTGCAGTTGGAACAAGAGCTGACCTAAGGTCAGTTTCCCAAGGATTTTCTTTCCCCCTCTCCTCTAACTTGTGGACTCCCAGTGCCGCACAACATCTCCTGGGTCACCAAGGTGACTTCAGCCACGCAGAGCTTCTCCAGCCTTTGCCAGAGCCACATGGAATGAAGTGCCTTTCCTCAAATTTCACTCTCTGTAATGGCCACATGCTCCTCCAGCACCATCTTCTGAGTTTGGAGACAATCCCAAAGTAGTCACCATCCTTAAGTGGTGATATATATAATAATCCCCCACACGAGATTATTTCCTTAAAGAAAATATGTGAGATTTCACCTCCCTTCATCACCCCTAAACTCTGTGGTTAAAGGAAAAAAGTGAAACATCACCATGGGGCAGAAACTTGCCTGATGACATCTCCCTTTCACAGAAGCTCCACACCAACACCACAAAGTCCAGAGGGCTCTCCTCTTTCAGGATTTATCTGACTGCATAGATATATGATACTATAGTTACATGGAGATGTTCCATATAGCATGCAGAAATAAGATGTGCTAACTTTTTTTTTTTTTCATTTTCATATTCCAGTATTTTTTTTTACACATTCTTCACCCCAATGGTCTGGATAATATCAGAGCAGGAGTCCACTTTGGTTAAACAAACTTGAAGGAAGCATGGCCCATCACAAAGGAATACCAAAGCAACGGCTGTTAATTAAATACATTAATACAATTAGTGAAAAATGCTAAATATCAGTTTCTTCCTTGGCCTTTGTTTTTACAACAGCACAAAACAGGGTAAAAGAAAAATGTTCCTAACTACTGCAACAAAGCCCCTGTCTATTAGCCCATGGCGATGGCTTTGGCCATTTCTTTAAACTCCGAGCATCTCTCCCTACTTCTCTCCCCTTACCACTAGTAAGAATTTGCTGATAATCCACATATTTTTCTGCAGAATGGGCTCCTGATTCAACAAAATCTAGACAGCTGTACAAACTGGTTGATGCTAATCCCCACCATTTGCTTGAAAGATTTCCATGAACATACAAGACGTCAGATCAGTGGTAATCCTCATTACTTACTAGTTACGTTTCTGAGGAGGGAAGGGTCATAATTAGGCTTTTGTCAATAAGAGTGCCTTTGATGGCATTGGAAGTAAGGGCTTTCCTCTGGCTTTGAAGGACAAAATCCAACACAGTAAACCTTAAATCCCCACGTAGGAAACTATTCCTAATTGTTCACCACCTTCCCAGGGGTGAGAAGCAAATATGGCAGAAATTAGCCAAAATATTTCCTTTTTTCTTCTCTGTTTTACTGCATATTTGTTTTTGTTTTGTTTGAGAGTTTTTTTTGTTAAGAAGGTCCTTTTTTTTTTCCTCAAGTCAGGTGGCTTAGCTGTCTCAACAAGGATTTGTACTATTACATTCAGGCACCCAAGTCTGGAAATTGTTCCACTGTATTCAGAGCCCAATGGTCAAATCTTCCCCTGCATCACTCTGAGAAAGTCAGATGTAGGAAATCAGATGTGTTTAAATACACATAATGCAGAACAATTTTATCTTCTCATGGGCAGAAGCCACATTTTTTAATAAGCTTCACTAACAGGAGCAATACTTTCTTCTAAAAGATGGAAAAAAAAAAAAAAAAATCAAGCTAACCACTCATCTAAATGTTCACATCGATTCATTTTTGAGGTTCACTTTCCTGAACAAGTTTAGGCCAGAGCTGAGGACTCCTATGCCCAAAGCCCATTTTTATTGTGTGGCAAGTTTCAACCACCATTTGTGCTTCTCGTCTTTCAGAAATCCTTCAAGGCGCACCTAACACGGCCAAGCTCACCCCTTCTTTAGCAAACACAAAGGAGGGAGGCACTTCATAATGATGCTAAATACAAAATAAATAACATGGAAACTATTTGCCACTTGTAGCTACTCTCATTCCAGAATTAAGCATTAGCTCATGTCAAATTCTTTCACTTTCTCTCCAGAAAGTCTTGACCTTTGTAGTATTTAGATGCACATTTTAATTTTGCAAGGAATAAAGACAGTTTTGGCCTCTGGCTGCTCAGAGCTATGGGGGGCATGTTGGTGTGCAAGAGGAATTGGAGCAACCACATAACTTCAAACAGCATCATCCTGTTGCAGTTGCAGCTCTGGTTGCCAAGTGCAGTTTTCTCATCATTAAACTGCTCTGTGGGAAGACTGTGAGCATGAAGAGCCATGGAAACCTTATCCTGAGGTTAAGCAAACAAATCTGACACCAAACCTTCTGCCCAGCTTAGGCAGGTGATGAAGCAGATAGATTGACAGTGACCCTGAAATAAAACGCTCAGGATTCCCAGCAACAGCATTTGTTGAATATATGATTAAGGGTTGACCTTCCCACGCCTTCCGCAGCCAAAAATTGTGTTAGGGTCTGTGCATTGGTCAATGCAATTAAATGTCTACCTTGAAATTGAGGCTTCCCAGAGAGGTTGTGGAGTCTCCTTCTCTGGAGAGTTTCAAAACCCACCTAGATGTGATCCTGGGCAACCTGGTCTAGGTGACCTGCTTTAACAGGTGGGTTGGACGAGATGAGCTCCAGAGGTCCCTCCCAACTTCTACCATTCTGTGAGGGCCATATCCTGACCTGAGGGCAATGGCAAACCCTCCTGGGACATGGAGAGGAGAAGCTGGTTTCCTGAACAGCTGCTGAAATTAATGCTGTTACACAGGGTGGAGGAAGGGATGTTTTTAGCCCCCGTTGTTTGAATTGGTTTAGAAACAATTAAAAAAAAAAAAAAAAGAAAGAAAGCACAATAAATAGTCTTGCTCAAAACCTAAACCAAAGCATCTCCAGGAAGGCAAGGCAATCCCAGCCTCTCCACAGAGCCAAGGAAGAGCAGCAGGATGCCCACAGGAGGGCACCTATGTTTCACAGCCATACGGGAGCTCCCAGGGAGATGCCATTTGGGCTCTCACAGTGTCTGGCATAGCTACCCTCACACACTTGTTACTGCAGTCCTGTGTCACACACCTACACGGGGCTTTCAAAGCGGCACTTACATTTCAGGCTCTGAGAGCAGAAAGCAGCAGGAGATGCTGCAAGAAGCAAACTACAAAGAAATCCCGTAGCAAACCACCACAGTTACCTACCAATAAAGTGTGCTCATAGGAACCCTGAGGCAAGCTTCAAAATAATTTAACCAAGAGATTGAATTGTTTTGATGGTTGATCATCAAAGACTCTGAGCACTTGTTTCGCACATCAAGGAGGCACAGATTAATATTTTCTATAATCTAAGACAAGATATTTTTAAAGATCGAGAAGAGTCTTTAAACACTGAGTGAGCTGTGACAGAAAAGGGCATAGCAGGAAGCCTATAGAGAAAGAAAATAATTTCTTAGAAAACCCTAACCAAACAAAACTCACTAACAAAACCCCCAAACAACTCACAACCCTTTTTTTGGTTTTGTTTTTGCTTTAAAGACAAAATAAGAAAATTTAGATTTCACTAAACACTTAATGCCCCTTGCTAGAACCAGCCATCCTTGGTGGGAGGGGAGGATGGTTGTCTATTGATGCATCCTACAGATCCCAGGCACAGCGACCTTTGTAAGCTCAGCACTGGCTTTAGGTTTGTTGTTTGTCAGCCACCACTGCTGGTTTTAGGATTGTTGTGAGGGAGTTAGTTCCTGACACATAGACCTTTCCACCAATGCTCTGTAGATATGCTGGTTTAGCTAGATAACAAACTCTAACACCAGAAGGTGGACCAAGAGAAAGTAACTTGGGGAGATTACCAGTTACATCTTATTTCTAGTAGTGTACAGGTGACTCTATAAACTAAAGTCTTCCCTTCAGAAAAGTCTCTCTTCAGGACATTACTCTGAAAATTACATTCACTACAACATTTTTGCTTACCACAGCTTCACACTGTACCCACCGCAAATCCATGAATCCTCATCTCTCTACCCCATCCTTTGCACTTGACTCTGTAGAGCATCTACGCAGGCCCATGTAGCAGCACAAACCACTCATACACCACCTGGCACAGCACAGACAGAGCTCAAGAGAAGTTTACAACCCCTGTCCTGCAAATCCAAAACTGGTGCAAACTTTGAGGAGCACAGACCTCCAGTTAACATGCATGTGTGTGTCTGTGAGCAATAAAATGCTTTTATGAACCTGAACTGGGTCCTTTTCATGGTGTTGTCCTTTAGTGTTCTGAGTTCACAGTTTCACACTGTGCCAGGGAAGCTTGTCCAAAGTTTTGCTGGATTATCAAAGCACCTGCACTAACAGTTAGTGGCTCCCACCCCATGTATTAACAAATTTCCTTAAAGGTTCTGATGGATGGGAACTATTCATAGGTCAGCATCCAAAAATTAGACCCAAGACCCATTTTCTGACATGACTATAAGACCTTGCCTGTCCTCTTTTTAATTTAAACTAGGAACATGACTTCTAGCCTCCTACAGCTGATGTGTTCATTATTTTAAGCAAAATAAACCCCAAATCAATTAACTCACTAGGCTATAAAATCCTAAACCAATTAATTTTAAAAAGTGGCATCTTTGCTCTCCTTTGCTTTGGCAAAGACGATGTGAGCTTAGTTGAGTCGTGGAGAGCAGCACAGAAAGACTTAGCTCCACTACACGGATTCAGAAGCATAGGAATTAGATCCCTGACATTAATGTAACATTGGTATCATACTGTTGCCACAGCCCTTTCACCTCTGTCATAGTGCATGTACAAAAAGGCTTCTCGCTGGATGTCCTAAATCAGACTGATAGTTGTTAGTATGGGGATGGAGAAAAAAAATCCCAAACCTGGCACCATGCAGAGGTTTATACTAGAAGATATTTTCCACATCTCCTCATCCCAGTAACAACCAACCTGCATTTAAATTTGCTCTATATACCAAATGTGACAATGACAACGCTGCAGTTGGATGATCACAAGTTCCTGTAAGGTGCTCCAAGCCCTGACTGAATCAAAAGAGATGCTATAGGCTCTCCTTGTGCAGTTCATGGCTCTGCCAGTGACTGCTGAAAGTAATGTGACACTAAAGCAGATGCTGGAAGTTCATGTGATACACCAGCTGAGCTGTGAGACTGCAGTGTCTGCCCATGTGTACTTCCTATAAAAATGGGATTCATCACAGAATCATGGAATGGTCTCGGTTGGAAGGGACCTTAAAGATCATCTAGTTCCAACCCCCCTGACATGGATAGGGACATCTTCCACTGGACCAGATTGCTCAAAGCCCCATACAACCCAGCCTTGAACACCTCCAGGGATGGAGCATCCACAGCTTCTCTGAGTAACCTGTTCTGATGCCTCACCATCCTCACAGTAAAGAATTTATTCCTTATATCTAATCTAAAAGCTACCCTCTCAGTTTCAAACTGTTATCCCTCATCCTGTCACTACACTCCCTGAAGATGAGTCCCTCCCCATCTTTCCTGCAGGCCCCCTTTAAGTACTGAAAGATCACCATGAGGTTGCCTCAGAGCCTTCTCTTCTCCAGGCTAAACAACCCCAACACTCTCAGCTTGTCCTCGTAGTGCTCCAGTCCTCTGATCATCCTCACAGCCCTCCTCAACCCACTTGAGAAGGTCCATGTCCTTATGCTGGAGGCCCTGGAGCTGAACACAGTGCTCCAGGGGAGGAGTCCCTACAGCAGAGCAAAGCAGAGGGGCAGAATCCCCTCCCTCAACCTGCTGCTTTTGATACAGCCCAGGATGTAATTGGCTTTCTGGGCAGTGAGCATATGGTGCCGGCTCATGTCCAGCTTTTGATCCACCAACACCCCCCAGACCTTCTCTGCAAGGATGCTCTCAGAAGGACTTTATCTCAGTTGGCTTTACGGTCACTGGGAAAACAAAATATGCAGACAAGTAACAGAACCCATGTGAAGTCTTTAAAACCTTCTCAATCTAATCAATGGTTATGAGCAGGACTCTCCTTCAAGATGCATTTGCAGTCCCAAAGGTTGCATAAAGCAAAGACTCATTTCCACAAAGCCCATAAACTGAGACACAAAAGTGATCAACACCTTGTCCTACTGACCCTCACAATGCACAGCAATTTATTATCATGATTATGTGGGTTTTTTTTCTTTTTAAAAATAATTTTTTTCATTCAGTCCAAGCTCAGTCAAAACTCACACTGACCCAACAAGGGCTACCTAAGCTGCTGGACCAAGCCTGGCATTTGACTGTACTTCACTTACTGTACCACACACACTATATTCCCCAAACCATGTATTTTTCTGCCTTGTGATCAGTTTTTTCATTCCATATTTTTCCAGATCAGAAAACTGATTGATTCAACATTTATCACATTTAGTCAGCCCATTTTTAAGCCATTTGCCATGGACTTTATTTACGAAGCTAAGAACGCACAATATCTGTAAAGCCTGGATCTGACACCTTAAGTGAACAATAACACTTCAGACTCAAACCACATATCAAAAGACTGCGGATGCACAACACATTTTCAATGCAATCATGAGAAGCAGTCACTAAGATTCAGATAAAGCAGTGTACTTGACATTAAATGTGTGAACAAAGCTACTAAAATAAACAGGATTTCTCCAGCACTTAAAACCAAATACTTGCTCAGGGACCAAATTCTAAAATGATTAAGCTAAGTGGAAAATAGGCACATAAGTATGCTTAAAAATCTGCTCCTATTTGTATTCCCAGATTTCTAAAGTACAGACAGTTGAAAAAAAAATTACAACTCAACCAGAAAAAAAAAAAAAATCTCTCACAACTTACTTCCAAATGATTTCCTGTGATTAGACAGCTTGAGACTTCAAAACTCTCTCTTTAGCTTTACTGTTGCTTACATTACTACCTGTGGGGGAACAAAGTCACCTGCACATGAGCATTGCTCTGCAAACCTCTTTTATCAAAGGACACAAAGATGACTAGGAGTGAAAGGCCACCAGGGTTCATCAAGCTTTGGAGATGTTCAAGATGCAGTTCCAATTTCCCCTGCATGCCAGCAGCAGTCTCTAAAAGAGCAAATATAAACCCAAGGTCTTGTCTATACATCACAAGAAATAACAACTTGGTTGGTTGATATTTATAGCACATTCCATAGTTTAAACCCCAGTAGAGAGAGACAGCTGATAGGAATGAATTTGGTTGTAGGTTTGCCCCATAACCTACAGATGAAAAATAGAGACTGAAAAACTTCCACCTTTTTCTTTTTTTTTTTTTTTGTATCATTGCATATAAATCATCAAAACAATTTGAAGACAGTCTGAAAAATCCTTCTTGCCTAGAAAGAGTGACAAAGAATATAAAAGCATATGAGGTAAACTCCATCTATACAGATAACACTGACCATGGGAAAATAAGGTGAAATGGGAAGTGCATTGAAAGATATTGCCAAATAAACTAACACTAATCACCACAGGCACATTTTAGCCAGAAAAATCATCTGCTGCTGACAGCAGATGTCAGTACCTGGAAGGAGAAACAGTGCTGAACATGTCTGGTCTTTGGCCATGTGAAGCTGTGAGCAGCACCAGCTTGGCTGCAGCCATGCTGACACATTTGTCTGCAAAAAGTCATCTTTCTCCTGTAGACAAGACTAAAATGAACAGTGTCAGGCCCCTTGTCTGCTTTATTATGATTAGATGTTTTTGCACAGTGGTACTGTGAAATAAAGCAAGGCAAATGGCTCTGTTCCTTTCCTGGTCTGCTTCCTTCCTAGGTTTTATGGAATGATGGTGGAAAAGCCTATGCCACCCTGCATGGTGAACCTTGACCAAGCAGCCCCATCCTTCCCCAGCTCCCCTCACCAACATAGTGAGGGTAGCCACAGCCAGAAATCAAAGCTGCCTCATGGCCTTTCCCTCTGGCATCCCACTCACCTGCCCATTCAGAAGGCAGGTGGACTGTGAACACCAATGAAAAACTGAAGATGGAGGTGACCTTGGCTATCTAGTGTCCCAATGCAAGTTATAATTGATGGATCTTTACAGCTGTGGACTTAAGGATGGGAGGGTCCAAGACTATGGGATGAATTTTATCAACTTAGCAAAGAAAAACCCAAACATATACTGCAGCAGCTGGCAATAGGGAGGATGTCCCATCGCATGGTGCCAGGTGCGATGGGCACCTTCACAGTAAGGTGTTCCTAAAGAGTAACAGTGGGAAATAGCTTGAGCCAATGGCTCATGAAATGCCTATGCCAAGCTGTCAACCATCCACAGCAGCCTGTCTTGGACTAAACTCCATTTCACTGCAAGCTGTTACCTAAATGTCACAACTACAGAGTAAAATCTTAGGGGGGGGGGAATGAATTTCAGTTTGAAGAAAAGTTTTAGCACAGGTCAGCCACAGTCTGGAGACCTTCAAGGAAGCAGAGCTGAATGTGGCAACATGCAACTCTTCAAGGTTTTCCCCATTTCTTCCCTGGGCTATAACAAATGAGAGCTACTTGCTCCATCTATGGGTAAAAGCTAGTAAAGTCTTAAGCTTTTCTTACAGAGGGCAGAGTCTGACCACAAGATGTTCTCCAAGAAAATAATTAGAATGAATAAAATATATGACAACCTTTCTGTACTGCATCTTACAGTCCTCTGAAAAAAAAAAAAAAGTATCTGGTCTTTTATTATTGGAACCACTAGGAACCCTCCTTACGGATTATTTTAGGCACCACAGTTAAGAGTACTGAATCTCAGAAGGAGAAAAATTGCTAAGAGAAGACAGAAAATTAAAACTTTACATTGAAAAACATTTCCTTCCTCAACTACAGCACAAATTCACTGCTCTTCAAATCTGACTACCAGTTTCAAGGTGTTTGAAAGCTGCATAACTTTTGATTCAAAGTTCTGTAAACAACCTTTAATTCTGAGTTAAATTTTGATGCCATCCACCACAGTCCAAAGCTTTAGGTCAATGCAAACCTTTTAATTTATTTCCTTTGCTGTTAAAACTGATAGCACCATCAACGTGTCATGAGTATTGCTGTTACTTGAACTGATGGTTTTGGAAGGGGAAGCAGGTCTGGAAAATGCCCTCCTGTCCTTCAAAGGAGGCATTTGGCCCCATGGAAAAACAAAACAAAACAAAAAAATTTAAGGTCTTAAATTTCATACAAGCATCTGCTTTTCATAAAATATTCAGGGTACTTGATTTTAGTCTATCTGCAGGGGTAGCTCCCTAATTTCCACTCAGTAAAATAAAGCTGTCCTCATTTATTTGTATATGTGTTGGCTCTGAAGGGAGAGCTCATGCAAGAAAAGCATAATCTGAACTGCACTTTCCCCCAGTGCAGGTCACTCTGAATTTACTTTGAATCAGCTCAGTTTGCTTTACTGAGAGTAAATTTGTGCCACTTTTTTCTCTCGGCATGACACCTGCTCAGGTAAACATGTACACAAGAGAACCGCACTCCTCGCACAGACAAGACTCCGTAATGTCTTAGAGCATCAGCTCCTCAGCTGTTCCTTGTGAGGGCATTTCATACAGTTTCGAGCAAAACTAAGACAAACTGGCAAGTGGTTCCACAAGGCCAATTTTGAAGTCACTTCTCATAGCACCTCAAACATGAGAGCCCAACCAGCAGTTTACTGTTTGAAGCTGCATACCCGAAGTGGCTGGCAGCCAAATACACATCGTGAGAAGGTGTTACTCCTTGCAAGGCAAATCCTTTGTCAGATCAGAGCCATGGGTTTACAATCAGATGCTGAAGTGGGGTAACCAAAGGGAAAATGACACAAAGATGAACTTTTGGTTATTGCCAGAACAAGTGAAACAATGTTAAAGATGAGCAAAAGCTTTACACTCCCAGCCTTAAGTAGAAAGTGTTTGAAGCCTCATATCTGCAAATCACTTTCTGTCTTAATATCATCCTACCTTAACCATTAATGCCCTTCCTCAACTGCATATATTCAAAAGGCAAAATAACTTAGCTGGGAAAAGAGCAACTACATGGGAAAGCAAGTGCTGCAAATACCGCACATAGCCTTTCAAATGAAAACAAGCTAGGAAGAAGTTCCTTCCAAGAAAAACAAGGAATATGCAGAGTAACAGGTTAGTCTGTTTTGAACAATGTGTGGGAGGAGGAAGTGGAGGGAAGACGGGGTATGTTATTTAAAACAAACATTGCATACACTTCCCCCACATACTGCTTCATGATGATAGGGAAAGGAGTGCAGCACAGACCCATTTTGGATGAAGGGGGAGACAAAAAAACCCAAACCCCTGTGAACTTATATCTAGTGCCTTTTTTTTTTTTTTTTTTTTTTAAATTGAAGATTGCCTGGATAAAATACAGGTTTGCTATAAACCCAAAAGGAAGGCTCCAGTTCAGTTTCCCAGAAGAGCCACGGCTAGGAAGAACATCTGGAGGTCTCTGGTCCAACCCGTTGAAAGCAGGGCTTCAACTTCAAATTGGGGTGCTCAGAGCCTTGTCCAGTTGACTTACTAAATCCTGAAAGGACAGCAATTTCACAGACCCTCTGGACCCCCACTCTGATGCCATATCACTTGCATCAATAATGTTATTCTTCCACCTGCCTCAAGTTTCCTTCACTGCCTCCTGCCCTTTCACTGGGCAACCCTGAGATGCCTGACACTGCCTTCTCCATAACCCCAACAGGTAACTGAAAACAGCAAAAAGGTCTTCTCCTCCTCCTCCTTCTTCCCCCTGCACCACATGTCCCAGCCCTGACCAACACAGTGGTCCTTTTCTGGACCAGTACATCCCTGTCTCTCTTGTACTGGGGACTCAGAACTGGACTGCACTGCAGATGTGTCTCACCGGTACTGAACAGAGAAGGATGACTACCCTTGACCTGCTGGTGATGCTCCTCCTGGTGCAGCCCAGCAAAACAGTATTAATTTTCATTGTAATACTATTAAGGCAGCACCAGCAGGGCTGTAAATGCAGGCAAGCATGGCGAGTCCAGCTAATTTCAATGTACTCAGTTTCAGAACTGCTAAAGCAACCTACGTCCCATTCACTTTTCACACAGGTATCCCAAGCTGCTTGAGAAAATGGGATTTTAATCACGGAGGCTGTGACAATGTTGAGCAGCAAAGCTTTCATGCATTTTCAGAAACGTGGAGCCATGTGCTGGTTTAGCTCTTCTCAGATCCCTTTAGCACAGCATCTGTGCAAAGGTCTAAGATATCTGGTCTGAGAAGCATCTGAGAATTCTTTCCACTCAGGAAATGTTATTCCAATTAACAGTGTTTTATAATACACAGCGTTGTTCTTCACTTGCAAAGTAGCAGAACCTTTTTTTTTGCTTGTGAAAAACTACGTAAAAGAACAGGTTTTGCTAAATCAAGTGCAATAAACTTTAACTAAACATAGTAAACCCTAAGAGTGTAATTCATTACTGACCCCTCTTAAGCACATTCTGAATAAGATCTATTTGAATGTGGTAGTGGTGGGTGGGTACGTATCTGCATTAGTCTAAGAGAGGTGAACAACGTGAGTGCACATGGTAAGAAATGTTCTGGTTTGCAAAAAGCTAAAGAATAAGAATAGTTACCAATTTAAATACCAGTTTTAATCACCACACCCTTTCCAAGAGGCTGTCCCTCCTGCCTTAAGAACAAAAGACCACAAACACTCAAGTCCAGCGCAATTCCTGCAACCCTCCCTGGAGCAGCAGGGTCATGGGTATCTTCTTTTAGCACAAAAATAGCGTGGCCTCCTTCCAAGCCTGTTCCTACGACAGTGATATGACCTTATCAAAAGGATTTTGCTGACTACTGGAAGATTATTTAATATTCTGTTGTACATAGCTAAGACTTAAACAGTGCTGTTTGCTTGGAGAACTTGACTAAACATTCACAAGAAGGGCTTTGCAATGCAGTGGATATTGCTGTTATTCACTCAGCAGAGCCCTTCTCTGGGTACTCCATTAGCAGCATATTGCCTATACAATATTTAAACCTATGTAGACTAGCAAAAAGAGCTTAAATGGACTTTAATTATTGTGAAGCTTGAAAAAGAGGGGAGCATAAAAAGTGTACTTGAACTTCAAGCAGAGAAGAACAAACGTCCTTGAATAGAAATGATGCTTGGAGTTTCCTTGGAGTCTTTCAGAAACACTGACTCCTAATTTCAATCTCCTGAAGGTGTTTGAGAGTCAAGGACTGGAAAAGGTGCCATTTCAATTAAGCTGCAGCAGAACTTCTGAGAAACATAAAGAAAAAAAACCTATATGGGTTTGTATAGCTGTGTTCTTGTGCACAACAGTCACTATGAAATTACTTGATTAAACCCAACGTTTCTAAGGGAACTTCTGATGAACAAAAACAAAGAGCTCCCTCTGTATTATCTAAAAGTCACTGAAAGCTATCAATACATTGCAGGAAACATATAGCCAAAGTAGGTGTCCACATCCCTAATTCTGTGCCTACATGAGATTTGCCAACAGTTTACTGTTGAGTTCTGTGCACAGAAGAAAAACTCACTGTGGTCTGACAGTCCAGCACCTTTAGTGGCACGATATCATTTCCTTCTTTCCCCTGTAACTCTGTTCCCTTTCTACAGCCACTAACCCCTTGAGCAGACCAGGTTTGGTTTGCAGACCAGCACTAAGAACATTTATTCATCAAGAAAGTTTTAAAATCAAAGACTGTTCTCAATTCTGCTCATTTCTGAAGCTCACTGGTGTGTTACCCCATTGGCTACTGGAAAGGTAAAATATTCACCTGATATAAAGCAGGCAAGTGCTGAACCATGGAGGTCTATGATGCCTTTCATAGTGCAGCAGAGGAAATTCAAACCCTCCCTTAATGGTCATTTGACTGGAAACCCATATCATTTACTTCTATTCAGTAAAGGACTCTTTCCCCTCCTACAATAGGGCGAAAAAATATCAATTAAAAAGAAACAGCTGAATTTCTCTGTAGAGTCTGCAAAAGCAAGTCTCTCTTAGCTCCCGAGATGCCATCCTTCCTGTGCCCATCTCCACCACAAACCCCCTGAATATCTCCAGCTGTTCTTGACCCCCAGTGCTTACATCCAAGTGGCCTCAGTGAAACCACACAGAAAACTCTTGATAATGGGGATAAAGAATTTCTAAGCAAAGCTTTGAAGTGTGATTCCCCTCCTCAGCCCTACACAGGTGTCCATGGCCCTGCAGAATTTATACTGTAATGGTCAGCATGTCAGAAACCCAAAACACATGGTCAGTGAAAGCGATAACGAACAATTAGCACATGCCTCATCTGCACTTACTTCACTACCGCAGGTAAAGAATGGGCCAAGCCCAGAGGTACCGTGTATCTTCCTGAAATAACATGAGCAATTTCTTACTTTTTCTTGATCTGGAGAAAAACTTGATGCCCCCAGGAGAGGTAGACGGGTTAGAATTGGGGGACGACTCTTTGGAGGAGGACCTGAAGATCCCACTGAAGCTCATTCGGCGTGGGGAGCGTGGGGGAGACTCCTGGTAGGGGAAGGGAAAGACTGTTTTGGGTGAGCCAGGGCTATGTTTGGATCTCACAGGGGCAGAAACGGGGCTGGAAGGTCTGTTCTGGAGCCCTTTGGAGAAAATGCCTTTTGAAGGACTGCCGGTGGAGTAGCTGTCTTCCACCTGAGGAGGAAAGAAAAAGGAAGAAAAAAGAAAAATCACCATTAATTCAGTACAACTCAGGCCATCAGGATCTCTGAACACAGTCAACTCCTGTTTATCTGGGTGGTGGATTAGCCAGACCTCACCTTCCCCAGCACCTGGCTGAACCAACAGGCAGAGGCATGTGTGCCACCTCTCTGGGCTCTGTGCTGGCCCTCGCTCATAAAGATGCCCTGGATTTCACAAAAAACCTTCAATATGTGTTCATACATTTTATTATTACACATATAATGCAGTATTTGGTTTACTTTTATTGGCCACACATCCCTCTTCCTTCACCCTGACAACTGAAAGATGACTTGCAGTGAATTTATTTAAGACAGTGAATGATTGCAATTAAGGAGACATAGGGCCCCAAAGTCATCTTCCTAAACTTAAGCACCCGTCTACAGTACTTATCATCTCCATCCCATGAGGTGACACAGCACAGTGCACAAGTTCCCAAGTGCCTGACAGGTCTCTAAGACGCCAGCCAGAGCCACAAGTGGGACTGTGGGATTGAAACTCCAGTCCCAAAATAGAGAAACCATTTTAGAGTGGTGACGTTCCTGCTAATTATCCCAGCCTCAAGCTCGGGTATGACCTTTCCAACAGCTGTATCTCTTCTGGGACCTGCGCTGGTTTTCCAGCTAGCTTGAATATCTGTGCACAACACAGCACTGCACTGTGCGGGTTTGCCCAGCGAGGGGGGGTAAAAATCCAGAAAAAAGCAACCAACCAAACAAAAAAGAGCAAAGATTAAATTATCCCCACATACAATTAACAGGAGCTGACCCCAAACCTCTGTGGGATTTGCCTGTGCCTGGGCTATATGTAGAGTTTATTTCCTTCTGGATGCACAAAGTATTTCTGTGGGTGGGAGGCTGCTTTTTTAGCTGGGACCATTTCTCATGAATGAAGGGCTCTGTTCTTGGCAAAAGGCATCAGTGGGTTTCAGGTCTCCAGGGAACATGTAAGCAAAGGCCAAGGCTTATGTGCCCACGGGCACCGTGTGCTGCTGTGTTTCAAGCCCCTTGCACGCCTGCTCCTCTCCTTCCAATTACATAATGCAAACCGGGAGGTATGGAGCAGACAGCACTTCTGCCTCTGAAGATGCCAGCTGATGTGTGTCAGTCTAGTTAGGCATGGGCATTGTTACCACCAGAGTCATTGTGGGGAAAACCAGCATCTTTTATTAGGATGATTTAGATGAAAGAGAGATGAGAGAAAGCCTATAGGTATGTACACCCTCCTTTGGGTCAGTGAATGGCTTGTGTTTATGAATCCAGCTAAAACCAGTCAGCTGAGTTTAAAACACACATGCAATTAACTCCCTTCTCAAAATAATTTTTAGCCACAGCTCCCAAACACTCGTAGAAATATGCACCACCAGCACGACGGCCAAATAGCTGCTCTCTCCATAACACAGGATCCCACTTCTCCTAATCCTTTCTGCCTCCTGCAGAGGCACTTTAGACCAGCTCCTCTTTCCACTTGGGATGGGACAGAGCTGGAACAGGTCCTGCTCCAAGGGTACTGCAGAAGGGTCTGCAGAGAGTGTGGTCTCCTGTTTGGGAAGGTTTCTAATCTAAAAGGTAAATAGCACCTTGTCTGAGAGATGGACACAAATAGCATGGTTCACTAAGAGGGACACAGAGATGTGCTGGCACAGTCCTTGACAGCTGATGAACTCTGCACTGTGCTCCTCTGCACAGCACAGAGATGCCTGTCAGGACACACAACTGCTTTTTGTACCTGCACGCTTATTTTTGGCAGCATGCACAAAAATATCTCAAAAATATACTTGTCCTGTTACAGGAGAATTATAGGAGTCCTCAAGGGGAAATTTTTGGAAAGTATAAATCAGTTCTGACTGTAGCACTGGGTACCAAATGCTCTGATAGTATCAGGGAAGAAAAAAAGGTAGTGTTTCAAGCTTCATGTAGGGGCCTGAGCCTCAGGTTTACCTCCCAGCTCTGTCATGGATTCTGGATGCAGTCTTGAAAACTCATTTCATATTACACATCTATTCTGCCATGAGGACTGTATCTCCTTTATTCCCATTCTAAGTCCTCTGGCACACAGACTGTCTCCTTGTGAGTATTTATCAAGAATAACAGGACACAATCCCTCGACTGAGACTTGGAATAATAACCACACTATAAGTAAATTAATAAAGAAATTGCACATTTGTTATGGATAAAACAGTCCCAAAGTGATAGCTTTTTCATAAAAGCTTATTAACTTTACTAAAATATCATCTGTAAATCATCTGAGACTACTTACACATTGTTCTCTTCACACCTACATAGTCCAGGAAACAACCAAGTAGTGCAACGGCACCTCCTTTTACACTGAAATAGGTTTGTTGCCAAATTCACTGCCTGAAAGTGGGGACTAAGAATATTTTTAAACTCATTTCAATCATAATACGAAACTGCTGCTACTACTGTAATTTAGGACTCTTTCCAGGATGGTAAGTTCATTATAATTTTTCCTAAAGTGACAAGCCATGACATTTGTAAAGCTAAGAGAAAGATGTCATTCTGGTGCTACCCTTAATATTTCATGCTAACTTTTTTGCCTGCTTGTTTGGTTATAATGACACACTGACAGCAGACACTTCTAAAAGACTATGGTGTCCTCAGACACTGAGGCAGTTCTAGAAATGTAAGATGTCAAGCAAAAATTTGTCAAAAAAGTCATTATTCCCTTGTACGCTCCAGTCAGACAGGAAAGCAAATTGTTCTCAAATTCTGAGCAGAAGCAGCAGGATGTTTTTATTTATTGCAATCACAACAGTTTGCTTTCTCTCCATCGTGCCAGGCAGATGAATTAGCTAATTGTTGGAGCACCAGGGGCACGCTGCTAAATACACATGTACACGCTACTAAATTAAAGGAAATTACTACATTGAATTCTTCCCCAGCCGCTCCACATGTTAATTATACACAGGTTACACCCACCATCAAAGCAGATAAATACCTGTGATTTTGCTTTGGGAATTACAACAGGATTGCTTTCTTTGAATATTATTTGAGGCTAATAGATTGTGAGTTTTAAAAGATGATTAGATGCTTCTACAAGTAAAATCAGCAGCAACAACAGTTATCACAGCATATATGAAAGTCACAAAGCAATTTTCATGCCTCGGCTGGAAATGCAGAAGAATCTCTGCTGTGGAATAAACCTCACCAACCTGTGCAGACTCGGATGTGTGATGACTCTGGCAGTGGTGCCACAGGCAGGTTTCACAGCTAGATGGATCATCAGCCTGTTCTTCATGCTTTTTGGACTAATTTCCTGAAGCTATGCCAGGCAGGTGGGCAGAAAACACCCCCACATGCTTGGAAAGACAACTGTTCTCCCAGCTGAGCTATAGCAGCAAAAAAAAAAAAAAAAAGTATTGTACCCTGGCTTCTCCCACTAATAACCCTTGAACATCCAATTTGTGTTGGTCCAGGAAAAGCAGTAAAGTGAGAATGGGCAGAAATATGGAATACACCTAATAAATGCACATGGCAATACAGCTTATGTGACTGTGATCGGGTAAATTTGGCTTCTGGAGAAAATGAATCCAAACCCACAATGCAAGCAGAATACAAATCAATATCAAACAAATCTGATCAAGCAAATTGAAAAAATCCTCTTAGTATGAGGACTGTTCACTTAAGTAAAAATAAACCAAACCAACCAACAATAAAACATTCCCCATGATGGATTTTCACAGAGCATGGATGGGATTTTTGAACTCTTACGACTAAGCTTGGACTCCTTAAACCTTAAAACTGGTTATGTTGGGAGAGAAATGTCAGGTTCTGATCATATGTCAGCGAGAATAGGGCTAAATTAGGTGCTGGGTAATAATGCCAGTGCAACCCTACCCGCAGCCTGTGGCGATGGGCTCCTTGGTGAGATTAAGCAACTGAGCAGAGCCCCATGCTACATCAGATGTGCTGTTTCTAGTGACTGTCTCCATTTGTTCAAGGCTAAACCAGTTACCTTAAATAGCACTGAGTAAATATATCCTAAAATGCTCTAAGCCACTATCAGTTTTCACACTTCAGAGCACAAAAGGATTCTTAGCTGGGGACCAGGGAGAAACTTTGCTTTGTTGTGTACATCAAATGATTTTAGGCAGATTTCTAAAATACATCCAGAACTGGCCACTGTTGAAAATAAAGCAAGAAAATGAGACATGTCTTCCAGTGCTTGGCATCTAGCAGACTTTATGTTTCATTCAAAGAATTGAACATTAAGTGATAGCACTTGCCCCAGGCCAGGCAGCTCTGGAAGATTTCAATGCAAGAAACAGCATCCTGAAAGCTTCCCCTGTGATTTCACCTGGATAAGAGGATCTTTCTCTATTCCTAATCTCTTCTCCTAGCTACACACACATTAATGGCTCAGAGCCATCCTGTGATGCACCAGCAGACCCACACCTTCATTTTCAACAGATAAACTCCTAGATGATAAATTCCTCAACAAAAACCACTATCAGTCCCAGACTACCCCATATCAGTGGATGAAACAGCTGGACAGAGGCTCAAACCATCGAGCGGTTTTCCCTACAGTTTCCCTCCTCACTCACCACCTGATGGGAAATTTAGTCTGTGCCATAAGCACTCCCCAGGTGCCAGCCGGGCTCGGACAGAGCAAAAGTCAGGGACAGTCCCAGGTTGCACATGGACACCCTGCTCTAGTGGGTGCAAGAGTTTGGCTCTGCAAAAGGACTGTGCCCAAGCCCTTCATCTTCAGGCCAAGAGAACATTCCCTGACCTTTTCTTTATTTATGCTCCTGTTGACATAACCAAGTGAACAACCTTGTATCTTGTGCTGTTAAGGATTATTCATTCTGAAGGTCATCAAGGTCTTCCCATATAAGGTCCTTCCCTATGATGAGAAAACTGCCTGTCTTTGCATCATCAAAAAATTTGGTTAGTATGCCTCTTTATTTTTCATTTCAGTCCTACTAGCAAAGACCAGTTCCTGGACTGAGCCTGGGGAAACCTCATCAGTTCTGTCCCTCCACCCAGCAGCTGTCCTTTCAATACCAGCCTGTCATCTTTCTCTTCATCTATTTTCTTACCCGATTCACAATTCTTCATCTTATTTTACAAGAAAGATTAAAGCACACTACAATTAATCACTAGCATATGAAAATCCTCATGTGCAATATGCTAAGACACCACTCATACTTCACCACAAACTAGTCTCTCCTCATCCCCACACCACCCCTCTCAGTCCTGCTTCTTCTCACTCACAGGCAGAAATTTTCCCAACATTGTCATTTTCTTTCCTGTGCTTTGTATTGAAAACCTGATCCCTCTTTTACCAAATAAAGTCTTCTCTAAGAAGCTCAAAACCTGGAATTTAAGGACCACTTAAGTGCAGGGAAGTGTCTTGACAAAGCAACATGTGCAGAAAAATGAGCAAGTTCTTCTGAGAAGACCTTGACCATGCACAGGCAGAGGCTGTGTTGGAGCCAGGGAAACCCAGGCACTGCCTGTGTCCCTGACACAGCACATTACATCTCCTCTGCTGCCCTGCCAGCATGCTCCACCAACAGGTCCTTTCCTGGGCACACAGCCTTCCCCAGAGGATGCCCCCTCCCTGAAAAATCTGTGGCTGTGGTTCAGTTTCTGATGAATTTTGATATTTTTTTTTTTCCCCCCCTCAGCCTGTTATGAAATCTGTTTGGCATATAAATGGACTTAAGCCAAACAGCCTTTCAAAATGCTTCTGAATTTAAGTGAAAGTTACTAAACACCCGTGAGCTCCATTCATTTTTTCTCCAATTCCCAATAGTTAGGACATTTGTGGAGCATTTGATTTCTGTTTGCTTTCACAGCAGTGAGTTATTTGACCTTTATTTTGCCTCTTCACTTATAAAAATTTTTGAAAGGTGACTAACATAAAAGGAATTACTTCTCACCATCCTTGACCGGGACAGTAAACACAATTGGAGACAATTTACCAGATAGATGTCTGCACTTGTTTCCTGCCCTTCCAATGAATCTCAATAAAAAAGTCCTTTGATAAAGTTAATTGGATGATTCTCTCATTCTGCTGGAATAAAAGAGCTCACAGAAACACAAAAGCTGACTTCATTAGACTGAAAGGTAATGAAGGACTTGCTCTCCCAGGCACCATGTGGTCACATTCACCACCACTAGTTCCTTTGGTTGTGCATAAGCAGCAACAATTGAGATGACAATGTATTTTATGGGGTCAGAGATGTCACTTCCCCAAACTAAAGTACAATGACACTTTCCCAAATTAAAATACAATGGGATGCGGCTGATTTCTCTGGCAGGCTCCGAGAGCTCTGCATTGCTGTAGGGATGGTCAGAGAAAGGCTTCCAGCAGTGAGCAGGGCTGCTCAAAGGCAGAAGCAGGCATGAGGAAAGGCAAGGCAGGGTTGGCTCCCTGTCCACGTCCATGTATTTTAAAGCAGTGGATGGGAGTGAGCCATGCACATTGCAGTGGTTGGTCCTGTGTGCCCTTGCCCTGAGGCTCACTACATCTGCTGCAGATGTTCCATGACAAGGCTATGGTACCATCAAGGACACACATCTCCATCCTCACTGCCCATAAAGAAATGGATAATTAAAAGACTAGGGAAAAAAAAAAATTAAAAGGCGATTTATTATCCGGTGAAGGGGGAGGAGGGTGGGGGCTAAAAATAGCATGGTTTTTGCTTCTTCTCCACATTCCAGGGGTTGCTCATGCAGTTCCCATAAGTCACTGGACAAAACAAAAACAAAGCTGGGACCAGGAGTACAACAAAGCTCTCCTTGAACTTCAATATTGGAGCCACTCCTTGGATGTTTTCTGATGCTAGTTCATTAAGTCCGTCTCGCATTACTGATGGCAGATCTGTGACTCAGTGCCAAATGCAGTCACAACAAAACATCTACTTTTCACCCTGTTTCTTTGTTCATGCATCAAAAAAAACCTCCTAATCCTTTAACTACCGTGTCATATCCAGCAGCCACGTACCACTGATCACCTACAGCTAGTCTCAAAATCTAATCAAAGCTTTGTGAAAGACTTCCCAAAAATAAAGTCTGCAGTGTTTGCTCCTAGGTGTAACCAATCACAATTTGGCCAAATTGAGATGGGCTGGTTTTTTTGCAAAATGGGTTTTAAGTAATTCAGGTCATTCTGCATTGGAGAGTTTCCTGCTCAGAATTTCCAGCTCTCTTCCCCCTCATTTTTGTATGAACAACAAATTGTATCCGTAATGAGTCTGTATTTCTTTCAAGTCACAGATAAAGTATGATATAGTATAGCAGCAGAATGTTTTGTCTGCCTAGAGACAAAACACTGATGAGTCTCAATTTATTTCATCAGACAGGTTTTTATTCATTTAATAGACTCCTTGTTTATTCAGTACCATTCCAGCCTCCTAAATCAAAATGTCTTGTGCTACTTTTTTATATACATGGCACTGACATTATGACATTTTCCAACCAAATTTATAATTAATTTAAAACCCCACATTTGTTCAATAAGAACTGTTCACCATTAATTCCAATCCAAGTGAATCTATTATAATGGCATCATTAACTACTCAACATTGTTTTCCCCAAGATGAATGTTAGACTGACAAACCTGTAAATTATTCTAATTGCAAACATTGTAAATATTAACACAATAATTGCCTTTTTTTTTTTTACAGTCTTTTGGAACTTCATCTCTGCTACAAGATTTATTCTAAATCAACACTAGTCAGAGAAAGCTCTGCCAAGTTATTCAAGGGTGTTTTATCAGAGCCATTTGGATTTAATAGTAAAACATTTAGCTTTAGCATCTTCTACTTTAAATACACTTAAGTCATTAATAGGACAGAGTCACCATTGTCCTCTAAGATAAACACCTCGCCAGCTTTTTCCACATGAACAGTAAAGAATTTTTAATGCAAAATTCTTCCCAAGCTTTCTTCTATGTATCCATGACAATTTCAGTATTTCCATAAAGGAATGTTTCAATATTATTCTTCAAACTTCTTTCCTTCCTCTTCCTCCTTCCCCATCTGTAATTTGCTAGTTGCTTTGCCATGGACAATTTTCTGCTTGCGTCATTTTCTTCTCTCTAATCATTCACAATCTTGGGCTTTCAGGTGAAAGCAACAGCTATCAGTTTCCTGTAATTTCAACACCTTATCCTTTAACCTTCATTTTAGATGATATATCTATAAGCTCTCAAGGTGTTAAGACCTCTAAAATTGATAGAGCCATCTGAGTGCAGGAGAGCATTCACCCCTGCCACAACATACCAGAATGATTTTCTGAATGATACTCCACATCACTAATGATTTTCCAGACCTCTAAACTGCCCCTCTTCCACTGTCTTTTACCAGACTGAGGAAATCCAGTAAACCTAATTGCTTCTCACCTCCCAGTTGTCCTTGTCTGTACTGCTATATTTAATGATCCTCTAAGGTGTCTCTGCAAGAAGGTTTCAAGCCGTTTCTGCAGAGTCCTAGCTATGAACATGGGGCAATCAGCAACACCAGTGGTTTTAGACAAAGCTACCAGCACAACTATTAAGGCATTTTATCAGGCAATAAGAAAGGCCAGCATACCTGCCACAGGCACAAGAACTACCTTTCTCCTTTACACCGTGCCAAAAATGTTTACACAACAGTCTTCACAATATCATATTCACCATCTTCAATGGAGGAAGGTGAAAACTATCCTGATCCTTTTCCTGCCATTGGTCACGAAGGAAAGAAGAATACATCATTTATAACAGTAGCCATGCTAACAAGAAGCAATTAAGGCTAAACTTCAGGAAATGTGTGTCACATTCCCACCTCTGCCAAAAAATTCCTATGTGAATCTGATGAAATAATTCTGCACTTTAATTTCCTGGCTGTGTAATGAGGGTTGTTGTCACAGGATAATGATTGAGACACACTTGCATGGTAAAGTGCTGAAGATCTGTGTGAAAAATGTTAATTCAGTTTCTAAAAGTCTTTCACAAAGAGCAGGAGAATGAAATTAATGGCAGATTAGGAAGACAGTTTGTGAGCTACTATATTCTGCCTTGATCTATAGCCCAGGCGACAGAAGAGTTAAGTGCAGGAAGAGAGACATCCCTGATGTATTGCCTGTCTCCAACGTGACAGGTGAATGTAAAAGCCACACTACTGATGAAGTACTGACTTCTAATATATGAAAGTTACACCTGTACTTTGATCTCAAACTTGAACAAAGAAAAACCCTCTCTCTTGAAAGTGAAGAGTAACTTGGGGACTTCTTTACGTAGCACCTAACTTTTGCTTAGAATTAAATGAATGTTGCAGTCTGGTGCTACTCATCATTCACTAGCAGCAAAGATCGCATCCTTCACATTGAGGAAAACTATATATAGGATAAACTGTGTGGCAATGGATCTTTCTAGATGATCTGTTTCTTATCAGAAAAACTTAGCACTGCCAGCTCATTTCTTTATTATTTTGTTGCATGTGTTGAATGGAGCTCCAAGTATCATGTTAGGAGAAACTAGGTCTTATACACTCAGTCAAAAAGCTGTTGAAGATGCAACTTCAGATGTTAAGCCCCAGTTGCATGGTTATTCTAAAGTTAATTGCACTTCCATAAGCAGAACTTGACCCAAGTCTGGGGAAAAACCCCAGCACTTACTGAAGCTGCAAAAAAAGGGGCAACTACTGAAATGTTCTTCCAGTTCTCCCAAGGCAAGCACTCAACAAAAGAGAGTCCCAAGGCCAGTAAAAGGAAAAACAAGGGATTCATAAATGGTAGAGTGAAAGTCATAAAGTGATATTATACAATACTACACAAGATGAATGAGATTCATGCAGCTTTCTCACCTTTCTTTGGGAAAAGAAGGTGATAAATGATAAAAACACATTTTAGCTAGAAACCCCAGCCTTCTTCCAACATGAAAATCCTTTCAAAAAACATCATGCTGTTCACGTTATTCAAAACCTCCAAACAAGCACCTTTTGGTAACACTGTATATTTTAGCTTCCCTGGCACCTACAAGAGTTTCTCTGCACCAGTGACTCCTATGTCAGTTTTAAAAGGTCCAATGCAGGAAAGAACAAGGCCAATGTTAAAAACATACTCAGTTCCTGATGGATTGGAGAAATTTTTTAAACAAGTGTCCTTTGCTGTGAAGTGCAAAGGAATAGAAACTCATGCTGTCAACAGAGCTAAGTTATTATTGTTCTAGATGCAGATTAGCTTCACTAAGGAGACATTTATTGCTTCATCTGCCTTGAACTGTAACTGCAGACTTTTTGACAAATGACATGTAGCAGGTTTAATCTTCACAGAGGTCCAGGTCCATAGCCTTGTAAATACTGTGATAAGTGAAACTGGTCTGCTGTGTGGCTATAGATCAGCTTTTCAGGTTCCCTACTGCTCAGAGGAGTATCTCTCGTCACCATTACTCTCCAGCCCATTACTTGGATGGTAGAAGGCTTACATTTAGTAGATCAGGTTGTACTCCAATGCTTTGTGAAAACAATGAGTTCAGGACCTGAAGATGACAGATCCCACCCACAATTTTTATTCCTTTGAAGGTTGTGTATGTGCTGTATAACCATCCCTAATGTCATCCATTGAATATGCCATCTGCTCCTTTGAAAGCACTCAAACTCTGTGAATGTATTGGTTGAATTTAACAGCAGGCCATCAGAAAAACAAATCACAGCAATGCCTCCAGAAGGATAACCTTGAATTAATCCTACAATGAGGAGGAACCTTTCCACTTTGTTTACAGGAAGACCCTACCACTACGGGGTTAGCAAATGAAGGCAGCTCATTTTGCCAGTGCCAAGGACAGATAGATCAAGGATACTAAACAGTTAAAACCTCTGCAGTCAGAGAGTAACCACCAGGAGGCAGTTGCAGGAAAACATACCGACAACCACAGACACCTATTTTGGCACTGTATTTCTGTAGCAACACCACAAATCTTGTTAGCTGACTATATTCCTGAGAATACAGTTATGCAATATCACTTATTTGAACTACATCCATGTTACACACAACATCTGCAGTATTTAAAGCAAACCCCCAGAGTTTCACATTGTTTACGGGTTATACTGCATAAGCACCATCAGGGTAGGTCTGTCACTGTGTTTGTCTTAGCATATCACTCTCAACAGGTTAATAGCACAGCAGGAAAGGTTAAGATCCCAGGCTTTCTTAAAGCTAATAAATTGTGCTTACCACTAAGGGACCCAACCACAACAGTGAAGGCAAAGCTTTGGAAATATCCTACCTTGCGAGAAGCATTTTTGTCCGCGCTCTCCACATCACCATCCAAGAATGGCATGGCAAATGAGCTGAGATCCTGCCAGGACAAAGAAGAAAAATTGATGTCCTATATTAATGTCTTCTTTCTTCCATCAGAGCATCCTGTGATTGTACCCCGTGTTTTTATTCCTGAAGTGCCCACTGCTTTCCCCATAGTAATTGCTGGCAGGAAATAACACAGGTTCGGGTCATTCTCCTTGGCTGTGAAATGAATGGCAGATGTCAGTAACAAGGGAATAGGGAACCCTTAGCAGCAGTTGCACTACATCACCATGAAAAAGCACCTGCACAGCCAAAGCCAAAAAGTCCTGTGCTAAAACTTTAAAGAGAAAGTACCCAAATCCCACAGAAAAGTTAGAGTATTAATACATCCACTTGCTCAGCAAATGGCCTATCTTGCCTTTAGTAGGGTGTGTAATCTTCATTTAAAAGAGCATTGATGGCAATAAACAAAACCTCAATGGGAATATGTTGATGTTCAGAAAAATATGTAGCATATATAACAAAGAGGGAGAAAACTGTGTACACGGTGCTCAGGGGGGAAATAACAAATTCACTTGCACAGATGACAGAGGAACACCCAATTCTGCGTGACTAAAGACAATAAAGCCCTAACAAAAGTACACATGCTCATCTTTAACTAACAAAACCAAACTGCAATTATATTCTACCTCCTGCCGTCTGTTCTGTTTATGCTACTTCGTGTTCCAGCCACAGGGTTTTTAGAGCTCCTTTCTACATGCATAAAGGAATTATGTTAGTGTCAAGTTTAGCATCTGTTTGATCAGAAAAGTAGATAATGGGTAATTCTGTGGCCAAAAGCATGAGTTTGTCTAACGTTGTGTGCTGAAGAACTGAGTCTTGGATCCTAAGTATTGATCTGAATGTCAGGAATACCTCCCCAGTGTAGAGCCTCCCAGATGCATGGCATCACCCTTTCCATGCAATGATTCAGCGTTTCTCTACCACCACATCTGCATCCCATTTGATGTAGTTCAAAACATAAATAAATAGCAATTTCACATAAGCCTAATTTGAGATTAAATAGAGCTTTAATTAAGCTCTATTAGCACTGGCCAGGAAGTCTGCAAGGCTTGCTTGCCTTCAGAATTCAGAGCAGCCACAGGTCTAATCACATCACATTGTGTAATCATACTAAATCCAAAATATGCTCAAAAATGTGTATAACTCAGGCATAATCCTTACAAGTGTATGAAAATATTCTGGTTATATAACAAACAACAAAAATAAGGAACAAAATACTGAATTACTGGAACCAAAGCACATGGGAGTAATTGATGCCAAGTTGGAAAGGGGAAAAAAAAAAAAAGCAGCAACATCTAAGCCTGGCCAAGCTGGCTCCAAATCGTTAGGCCACAAACCAAAGTATTCATGACAAACGAGTATGCTCCCAGCTCTGTCTCTGCAAACTCAATGGGAACTATCTCCAAAGGCCCAAGCTGTAACACACCAAACCAACAATGTAACTTCACCCTCGTCACCAGCTTTGACATCTGTGTTTAACATCACCTTCGTTTGCAAATGAAAATGTAAGCAAAGATCTCAAAACCAAAAGAAGGGACAATTTGTTTGGTTTAGATTAGATTTTCACTGTAATCAAGGCTTGATGGAGGCTGAACCAGGCACTGCAGGACCTTAAAGAAAAGCTTCTATATTAATTTACTCATTTTTTTTAATTAGTTAAGATCAAAATTATTTACATGCTCCATATAAAAAATATTCAGCCATAAATGGCATTTATAAACACTGTGAATAAAAGGATTAATATTATTACTCCTACTTTATATGTTACTGCAAGACTTCAGAATCTCTGTGGGGAAGTTTAAGACCCTAATGGAAAGTTATACAAAAACATATCCCCTTGTGTTTACTTTAATTTAGCTGAAGGATTTACCAACAGTTTCTTCTACCCATCTTTGGCGGTGAAGAGACTGGAATCTGATGTGTGCTAAGCCATTTGCCATGTAGTAGATCAAGGAAATAAACTTTTAAGCTATACATATTAGCATCCCTGTGTTACTAGTTACTAGGAAGAAAACCTGCTCTTTAGGAAGGCTGGAGACTGGATGGAAGAAAGTTTAAGATGGGTTTAAGAGGACATATATCTAGCAATCTGGGTTGAACAAGCTGTTCAGAAAAATCTGGAAAAGCTAGGAATTGAAACATAATTTCTTTTTTTTTTACAGAAACAGAAGAGGGTAGGTAGGTACAACTATTTTTCTAGAAGCTAAATTTCAGTTCCCAGTTAAAATTCCAATCTTGGAAACATGCACATATTAAATTCTAAAGTCTAAAAGTATCATGAAACCCAGCTGATGACTCTCTTAATTTGTAACTGTCAGATATCACGGAGATAAGCTTACTGCATGTCTTTAAGTTTAAAATAGGAGATCTCTACTTGTAAGCAGAAATAACTGGAGCTATACCTCTTGGACAGAAGCCTTTCTTTGTTGATACAGTGCTAGAGGACATTTCAAGCCACATAATATGTGTACTTGGAGTCCTGTGATAAAGCCTGTAGTCATAGCTGCTACCTAGCAACTTTTAAATCTTTCACATTTTCATGGGATTCTACATGTCCAGCCATCCATATACAGGAGAAAAAAAATACATGTATCAAACCCCAGGCTGCAAATACTGCTCTCTTGATTCCAACCTGTTGGTCAAGCAACAAATCTTCTTTTCTCTTTGCATGGATCTCTGAAGAATACAGCCTAGATCTCTATTTCTTGTGTTCCTCTTCATCCAGAAGTACAAGTGACAACACAGTTGGCGATATAGTAACTCTTTAATAAACAAAACAAAATACAAACTGCTCCAGAAGTGTTGCAAAACACCCCGGTACTTTTGACAGACCAATGGTGCCCCTACCACGTACCTGACTGCTCTGAGCTTACACCAACAGATACACATTGGAGGCTCGCTCTGCCATTAACCTGGGACCAAGACCATTCTTAGCCTTCTTGCTTTCCAGCTCTGCTTTACTGTGCTGTGAATAAGTGCTCTGGAAAAATCACATTGTTCTGGAGAGACACTGAAACAATTTCCACCAAAGGCATACAGTGATGTCTTGGAAGGAAGAAAAATTCTTTGTCATTTGAGACTGCAGAGCTCTGGCTGAAGAATGAACAGCATCACTCCCTGTATCCATCAATCCTGCATTAGATGCTTGGATAGACAACTGCTGGAGAGACCACAGTGTATGACTATGCCTGTAAGGAACAAAGGCCACCAGAGACTGCAGCTCCCAGTGCTGCTAACCTGGCATGAGGAGTATGAGAAGTCTGTTTTGAAAAGTTCTGTTAGCTTTCCTGCCATGCTCCTGTTCCTCAGGCAGTCCTTCACACTGCTCAGTGCTGTCTGACAGCCAGACATGACTCCTGCCATCCCCAATTAGAAAACATGACCTCCTGAGCAGTTTATATTTACTTTACAGCTGCAAAGCCGCTTTAGATTTATTTTGTTTTCAATCTAGTTTTATTTGCAAGAGGTTGTCACAGCCCCTGTTATATTTGCTGAAGAATACGGCCCCAGGGATATCAAAGCTTTTACCGGAGGACAGCAGAGCTGTGACACAGCAGAGCCACAGCTTGGTGCTCCTGCTACCAAGCCAGGCTCCCTCCTGGGGAGGGCAACCTCCCACACCACCTGCTCAACAGGCGATTTTCCAGGACTTCCCTTACTGATAGCACAGTAGGTTAAAAGATGTAAAAAAGCAACTAAATTGACTTTATTGCTTTTAACAGGCTTGTCCACTGCTTTAGTTTTTGCAGGGTATAAGTTCAGGATAATGATGTCTGCAAATGCACTTTACCTTCTGTCTACCACTTCTTTCCCTATTTCCTCAGGGGGTAAGAGAGACATCTGGAGGGTTACATATTCTTCAGACTAGTATCTCCTCCAAAGGTGAGACTAACTCTAAGGTGATTCTTGTCTGGGTTACTCATATCTAGACACTGATCCTTCCTTATTCAAATTCTTTATATTTTGACAGCCCTTATATCAGAATACTTTGGAATAGGTTAAAAAAAAAAATAAATAAAATTTTTGTTCTTTTATATCTTGGGAGAAAACAAAGAACCTTTTTCTCAGAACCATTTTGGAGAAGAGGAAGGAAAACACATTTTACAAGACAGAAAGCAAATATATTTGCTGGCATAGCATAGACAAATAGCAATAGGAGCAAGATCTGGTTAGCCAAGCCATCTTTCACCTTTTCCACTCAGTTTCACTGTTCCTTTCCTTACTGGGGAGAAATCCTGCCAAATAGGCTTGCCCAGACATGCTGGTCTGGACAATGCTGTAGTTGGAGACCTTGGTGTCAGCAGAGGGCTTCCAGTTTCTGTTGTGGAGGCTTCAGGCTTAAATATCATACCACTAAAGCCTTGAATCCAGTAAACAACACAGAATAAACAGGATTCTTTTTTTATTATTGTTTTGTTTCGAGGCTACTTTGGCAGCCAGGCCGATAAAGCTTCTTTGCAATGGCTGTAGCTAAGGAGCTACCACGGCATTCTGAGGCATGCTGTGATTGACAGGCCAAAGACTAATTTCCAAGGTATTTTGGATGGCAATAGGACCCTTTAACAGACTCACTCAATAATGGTCTAAAATTTCAGCACTGGGTATCAAAAGAATGTTTCACAAACAGGTCCCTTCTGCTATCCTTTGCAACAGTCCCTTCAAACACAAGGCAAGGCCATGAACAACACGGTCATGTGAAATCTATGCCTGCGGTGGTGGGTCTATGCCCCAAGAACATGGCCATGTTTCAGACATGGCCAGGTCAGAATAGCTTCACAGTAGCCCCATGGTCCGTTTCAGCTGAAAGGCTGCCTTCCTCAGCTATAAGCAACTTCAGAGTCCTAGTGCAGGTAACATCATGAAGTCCTGACTACTGATGGTGTCACCTATGAGACATTTTTCTGCTTCACAAAGTTCTATATACGTGCTACGATTGCACCAAATTTAAGGATACGAAATGCCTGCCAGACATTACAGTTTCTTTTTACAACATTACTCAAGCAGAAGGTGACACTTCAGTAAGACAGCTTTTCAATATGGGGAGACAGCTCCTTTAATAAAATAAACAAAGACGACAAGACACAGAGAAATGAAGCTGAGTGCCAACAAGAGCCCTGATCTCACAAAAAACTGCTAAAAGATGCACTTCTCAGCATCACACCTTCTCAGGGCTCTTAGGGTCTTTCTCCTCTGCTAATGCTGCTGAGCTATGAGCACTTCAACTATCCTACCAAGGACAAAAAAAAAGTCAAGATTTTTATTAACATTAACTGTGACCAGTTTCATTCAGCTCAGTCTGTGCAGCAGCAGATTTTTTTTTAGATCAGCCTTGGATGCATACCTATTGCAAGCTGATGTAAAACTCTGCAAATACACTAAATATGCTAATAGCCTGTGAGCAGAATTCAAAGTTTGAACTCTGTGGAATAGAGGGCATAGCTTGGTAGCTCTTATTGAACAGAAAATTCTTTTTGTTAGGTTGGTTTTTTTTTTTGAGAACAAACCTATCCAGAAGCCTTTGAGGATTTATATCAAATCACTCAATTACTGCACAAGGACAGATTCAAAACTGACATACACAGGAATTTCTGTCCTCTTGGTTTCGTGGGTTTTTTTATATACTCATCATAGTACAATGTAATAAGACTTGCTACATTGCTTTATTCCTTCACGAGTAGGTTGCTCATTGCTTTTCTCCCTCCCCCGTGCCATCTAGACTGCAGCATGTGTTTTGGAGACAGATATACAAGTCATACTGTGAGACTGAGGATGCTGGTGACTAAGTCTCAGTATGACTCAATGGGAGTGGGCAGTAACAGATGTATAAAGCTGGTTAGATTTGTGCAAGCCAGCTTTGTACTTCACAAGGCTATTCCAATTTATTTGTTTGCTATTACTTTTATGGTTATTTTTATTAAGAAATGAACAACTGAGTGGGTCTGAAGAGTTTGAGATGGTAGAAATGAGATACAGAGACTTGATTTTGTCTGCAGCTTGAAGATGCCAGAGGCAGCATGGTTCAGCGGTCACCTGGTTCAGGACCAGCTGTGTGCACTTCAATGGCAAGGTGCATAAAGCATCAGATCTGAAATAACAGAGGGTAAGTCACACTAAATAATGTGCCAGTAAGAAATGGGAAATATTCAGTCCCAAAAAGGCATGGCTGGCTGAAATCTAACCCAGATCTCAGTATGTGAAAATCCCCATCCATCTGGTGATTATTCAATATCCCATATCAAAAAACTCTCATATGAAAACTTCAGGTAAGACAGCCAGCCTAAATGTAATTTAAAGGCATTTCTTTCATCTGCAACAAGCAACAGGCAAAGTACTGAGGAGCTACTGAAGCCACTTCTCCCCTGTTCTCACCCATGAGTCACTCAGCTTGGATTGCCACCACTTGGTCAGAAAGAGCTGCTACACCTAAGAATTTCAAGGGGAGGAGGAGGGATAAGATGATCCATGAAACCTCTAAATCCTTCCAAGCTGTTCTTCCCGAGTTATCCTGATCATGCGATACCAGCAGCTTCCAGCACACCCCTCTTCATTTCTAAATCTCGCCTGATCCTGACAGGCATTAATCTCCAGCAGCGTACATCAAATTCACCTTTTATTTTCTGAGGCTGCAGACAAGGTTCACCCACAAAAACTGCCAAGAGACTGTGGATTTTTTGTTTTGTTTTGTTCTCAATCTTTGACTTAAATCACAAGAACACATTCCTACACTGTTCATGGAAAAAATGAGATTTTCTCTCAAGCCCCGTGCTCTCCTGCCAGGGAACACCACCATTATCTTCTTGGTGACTCAGCCTTTGCAGATGAGCTGAGCACAGATAGCCTGGGGTGGGACACAATCAGTTCTGCCTGGAGCCCCATAATATTTATAATGTCCAGAGAGGTCAGGGCTGTATGGAAATGCCATGATTAAGGGTACTGCTCTCCATCTCATTAGTAAATCCCAGTCCATCATAACGGACACTCTGACAAAGCCTGAACGCAATTCCATGCACACAACAGCCTGGTTTGTCAGCTCCTTCACACCACAAACCACACAGCATGGTGACTGGCAGCATGTTTATTACAACGGCAGATGGACAACCTAGCAAACGTGTAAATAACAAAATGTCACTTAAAAAAAAAAAAAAAAAAAGGGAGAGAGAGAGAAAGTGAGAGAACAGCAGAGAATGCAAGTCAGGGAGGAAAAAATATTCTCAATATTCCCTGCAACACCATGATCCACACACAAACCTATTATTAAATGCTATTCCTGGGTGCTCGGCTGAAGACAGCCTTTCTCTGCTGAGATATTTCCTCCATGAAGCACCCAAAGCTAAGAGACAGAAGGTGAAACCAAAAAATAACATGCCTCAGACTTGGAAAATGTGGTCAGATGAGTGATGGGGGAATTAAGGAACAACAAGAGAGACACGAACTATAGTGAAGGACTGCAGGAGAATGGAAATGTTACCCTTCAGATGGCAGAATTGCTTTCCAATACTTACATAGTTGTCTAACATAAACAAGATACAAGTTCCCGATGTATTTGCAGAGAAAAGCAGGCATTTGCTATAAAACACAACTTCAGCCACAGTGAAACAGCAGAACAACAGGAAACAGAAGATGATTTTGCCATAATGTAATAAAAACACTCGAGATGCTGCAGCATGGGGGCAATCTGAAGGGGATTCAAAGCAAGTATCACCACAAGGCTTTCTAAAGCATCTCTACACTTCAGCTACTCTAAAAGTCACCATGTTTTGTAATTTTTATGTGTTTCCCCATTCTCTATAAGCCAAATTTCTTTAAAAAACCCCACACTTCCTCAAGGAAAAGTAAAAGAAAAAATCAGAACTGAAAACCTCCAGTTGATGGCCTTATCCGAGAAGGACTTGCAGGGTTCTCCCTTGCATATATATTACTTTAAAAGGTGACATTCACACCAGGCAGAAAATCTCTGCCATAAATACTTGAACTGGAACTATTTTTTTCCAGTTCACTGCATTTAGGAAGACAGCTGTCTGTTGCCTCCTCATTACATTCTTTTTGGTTAATAACCGTGAATAATCTTAACAATTAGAAGAAAGCTTATAGCTGGAAAGCCAGGCAAGTGAGGGACCTGCTCTGACCAAGTAGCCCCTCAATTAAAAATAATAATAAATTAGAAGCAAATTGGAAATTAGGCAAGGAAAAAAAGAACAGGATGACTCTGTGCGTGCTGTTCTGAAGACCTGAATGGAAGGTCAAAGGGGACAACACATGGAGCCCATGACGAGGGAAGATTCCCCTCTTGATGCTTTCCTGCCACATTTTCCAATGTCACTCTGCAGCTGCAGAGAACAATTTAATGTCTACAAAGTTTACAGTCACTTTGCTACAGCTTTTCTTACAGTTTTAGCACTACATGTAAAAAAAGATCAATATATGCAATATGCTTTACTTCATAGGCTAAAATAACTTTTCCCAAAAGATTGAATGTCTTTATTCTTCACCTTCTGAACTCCTTATTTAAAGGTGCGTTTTTTTCTGTATCTGGCAACATAAAAAGCCATCAAGGAGAAAAGAAAACTCAAATTCTCAGAGATAATATAGAAAACATTATCACATTCATAGTACAGTACTCTGCCCTAAATCCAGCTTGTATGTCTTCCAGGTCCCCCCCCAGCTTTGACCTGAGACATGATGAGATTTAGTACCATTATTATTTTGTCCAGCTAGTGGTGCCATGCAATACTAATAAATTATATTACACCCTTCATCCCATGGGAATCCTCTGCTTTACAAACTGCATATCCAGTCCACAATAGCTTCACAAATGGACTTATATGATGAGACTTTCATTGAGTGCTCTGGCTTCCTGGTTTACTTATGGGAAGGCATCAAGGATGGGATATTTGTCACCTAACTTCAGCCATCCAAACACTAGTCATCTACCCTATACTTTCTGTGCAGCCTAGAGAGTAGGAAAAAGCCAGCATCTCCAGCAGGCAGTTTGCTCCCACTCCCCTGGTATGGGAGAGGCTGGACAATTTGCTTAGACTTTGGATGCTTCAATATAGGATAAATGAACCCTGCCTCTTACCTTTCCCTCTTTACCACCTATAAAGCGTGAATAAAATCACCGATTTTCCTTTTCCCACCCTCTATTTAAAAAGCAAGCTGTCTAGACAAGGGATCACATCTTACCACGGGCCTGTCTACATGGCAATTGCAAGCATGTTGTACACCAGCTCACTTTCACCTGGTTCCACACAGCACAAGTGTAGCCATGACAACACACAGGTTAGCACAGGCTGCAAAATCCCGGCGGGAGGCTGAGTAAATACTCCAGCAGTTTAGCTCACTTGGAGCTCCTCGCTCCCGCCGTTGTACGGCTGTCAGGACTCAACCGGGCTAATTTAAACCCAGCTTTAATCACATCTTTGCTTGCAGTCTAGACACACTGTAGGCATCCATACAATGGGTAGCACAATGAGGTTCTAAGATCTGCTGGCATTTCTAAGTGTTACTAAGAAGTACGTTTTCTTTACACAGCTTTGGCTTCTGTCTAGAAAACAGGGTTAACCCTTTGATGGGGTGAGTACCCACTGGAACAAAAATGAACGAGTCACTGTTTCCAGTTGAACCAACTAGAATTTAAATTTAAAGAAAGCAGGCCAGCTCTACAACCTCCTAGAAAAGCCTGTTTGCTAAGAGAACCAACATGATCTAATGGAAATGTCCAAGGGATAGTACAGCTCCCACTTCTAGGCCCCTTCACACTAAGCCCTGGCTGCTCGTTAAGACATCATTAAGAGATGTGCTCCAAAAAGCATCACAGCTCTGCCTGGAAAGGTGTTAGAAGACACCAGTGATGATCTCTGGAAGAAAGATGGATAAAATATTTACCCATCTGGAAAATCTTGTGAACAATGAGACAAATGGAAGAAGACAACGAAGGGATTACTCACTCTCACTTGAAAAAGCCATCACTGAAAACAAGTTTTTGCAGTGGGTCCAGTTTGGAAATAATCCTTATATGGAAATGGAAAGACAAAAATAAGACACACTGAGGGGTTTTTTTCTAATTATTGTACATGCAACACTAAAATTTTACAGCAGATATTTACCAAAATAAATTATTAGCTTCCTTCAAATGCTATGGCTTTCATTGGTGTCTACATTTTTTTTCAGAAAGTATTCCTATTTCAGATCCAATGCAGGGAAAAAACCAACAACAACAAAAAACCAACAACAACAACCAAACAAAAAACCAACCAACCAAACAAACAAAAATTCCAAACAAAAACAAACAAAAAAAACCAAACAAAAGACAAACCAAGAGCTTACAAATGAGCCATATTTATTTCTGGCTGCTTTAGTAAGAGTCTTATTCTTCATGTGCCTATTTAAGCATCACAATTACAATGGACCTATCTGAAAATGTTGTGGAGAAGACAAACACACATTCAGGTAAATCCAACTGAAAACTTAAGCTTGATATCTACATATACACGTTGCCAAAAGTAATTTCTGTTCTATGAAATAGCTTTAAAACCCAGCAGACACTAGTGAGCTGAAACAGGCAAATCTGCATTTCATATGGCAGGAGGTTTATGCATCAAGATGTGTCAAGAACATCCGATCTTGCTTGGAGAGTGTGGGAAACATTTTCAAGTTAGCAAGACACCCTGGACACAGTGACAGATGGGCAGAGTACGAGCCTGGCACAGGAGAGGCCATTTTATAACTGGCTGTTGCTCCAAGCCATGTGGCAGACAGTCCAAGCCCATTTGTCACAAAAAAAAATAATAAATCTCACACTGGAATTACCAAACCAAGGTGCAGGGAGAGCCTCTGCCTGCAGCTCACCCCAGGATGGACAGCCATCGTGCCAAGGAGAGTCACCAAAAACCTCCCACAAAACAAACAAGCACCCAGGCAGAGAACAAAACTAAGCAAAAGACAACCAAATCAATGGGGTTTTTCCCAAGGTGAATTGAATCCATAAGCAGGAAATTCTGACTTTTTTTTTTTTTTTTTTTTTAAATGATTCTTGCTTTGCTTTTTATTTTCATGGAAAAATACTGAATTTTTTCCTCACTGCCAAAATCATGCCAGCAATATGGCCCCAAAAAGTATTGTTTATTTTTTTGTCATCAAGAATGTTAATTTCTATCTAATGAATAGCTGTACAACTACGAGTATGCATTTAAATCCAAGTTTTATTAGCATTTATTTTGAGGTCTGTTAGGAATGGACTTAAAACTAGAGACAGATACTAAAAGTAATGAAATACCTATCAGAAAAGCATCCCTTACATCAGAGCAAGACAATAAATTTATCAAAATATAAATCTGTTCTAAAAGCAAAAGCATTAGCACCTACAGTGAGAAAAAGAAACAGACTTCACCAGGTGTAGATGTGCTAGAGCTCATCTATCTCACAAGGCATCATTTAAAATTTTTTTTTAAACACACATATAAAATATGCTCTCATATAGAAGAATATGTATGGCAAACATATCTAATCATATAATGTCTGCATACAGATATGATAACAAGCTCTTACAGTTTTTTTTAACTGACATTTCTTTTAAATTTAAGATGATGAAATATTTCTTGGCTCCAAATCAGCTTGTCACTGGACTTACTTGGGTGGCCAAACAGCCTGAAATGACACAGGGATTTTCTCCTCCTGATGGAAAACCAGTGGCTGTTTGCTGCCTAAAGCAAACTCTGGCTACAGGTGATTTCCACCAACTCTGTGATTTGCCTTTAAAGGTTTCCAATAATGCTGTTTTTAATTCTCCTAATTTCTTCATGATGAGTGTAAAACATCCTAGTACAGTTTGATGGGGTTGGTTTTGGGGGAAGGCTTTTTGTGTTTATTTCAAACTGGAAAATTTCAAAATAAATATATTATTATTCCACTCCCAGTAGTAAAAAATGGACTAAATTGAAGAGCCACAGAGTCCTCTTTCGCTTGGTTTCCCACTGCCTCCCTTTGGATCAAAGGCTGGCCCCATATCAGCAGGATCCATTTCATCCTCCTGCCCATCATTCCCTCTTCTGACAGATGCTCCTGCTCCCAAGATTCCCAATTTCAGCAACTTCAGGTTTCTTTCACCTCCCAGGGCTGCTCAAATTCAGTGCAGCCTCTTCTTTCCAGCCTCTCGCAGACTCCCAACTCTTCAGCCCATACAGAGAATAAAGCTGAGGGTGAAATTTCTTCCCCAAAGGCAGGTACCCTAATCTCTCCTGTGGCCTCTAACAGCAGCTAAAACACAGTCACCAACATGCAAAACACTCAAGATGTTGGCAAAATACGTCTTATAGTAGAATAAATTCCAGTTGCTATTCACTAAACCCCTCCCCTCACCCCACTAACGGAACACCTTTAAAACCCTTCACGCTTCAAGTCTGATGCCAGAAAAGAGTCAGCCTCGTTGTTATTGGACATTCATTATGTCATAGGTCCATTAATTGCAGCACAAATTGTTTGTGCTCAGCATTAACTCTGGTAGCAGAAAGGGAAAAATGCAGGCATGAAGCCTGTAACACACCTCTTTATCCTGACAAACATCATCAAATATCAAATTAAAGTCAATAAGCAAAACAGGAGTTCCCAAAACCCTGCAATTTGGGGTTTGCAATGACTAGCCATGGCAATTAGTTGCCCAGCAGTTGAGGCTGCTCTGAGACAAGCAGTAGAAGAAACCAGGCATTGCAGGATGCAGAGACCAGATGATTTTAGGCTGAAATGAAATAAACACCCCCCAAAAGATAATCTCTCTTTCCAAAACACTAAGGAAAAGTTATGCAAGGAAAAAAAAAAAACCAAAAAAAACCCAAAAAAACCCACCACCACAAAACACCCAACATCAACAACAACAAAAAACCCAACAAAACCCAAATGCAAGTTACATTCTTTAACTAGATAAAAGAACATTTTGTTCAGCCTTAGAGTATCTGTTATAATTAAATGCTCTAAAAACAGGACAACAACCCCATGGCAGCCAGGCATACAAAAGAGACAAAACACCATGGGAAAAAAAGAAACAAAAACAAACAAACAAACAAAACCACCAAAAAACCCCACACAACACCCCACCAAAATACCCAAGAACCATTAATTTCTTCTACAGTCTGAAGAATGCCTGTCCCTTGGCAGAGTCCTGCAGTGCACTCGGGTGTCCACCTAAATAAATGCAAAAATGTATTTCCCCCTGCTAAGATAAATATTGAAAAAAGAAAATAAAAATAATCAAATGCAAAGAAACCCACAGACAATCCAGCCCTGCTCCGACTTACAGCTCTGAAAAATCCTGCAGTCTGGCTGGAAACGTCCATTGAAGAACTGCATTCAAAGCTTTTCCCTAAAGGCAAGCGCATTGAAACATCTCAGGCTCTGCTACTGAAGCCGATGCTGCAACAGATGGGGACCAGGGCTGGGTGTGTTCCTCCTTCCCATCACCGCGCTGCGAGAGGGTGGCAGGAGCGGTAGGTAATGCAGGAGGAGAAGGCAGGCGACGGTTTTCTCCCTCGCTGCAGGCTCCCTGCCAAAAATGCGTTAGGCATCGCAGGATTCGATTACCCGACTGCAGCAACCTGCCACCGTAACTCCGGCGGGCGGCCCCGCGCACGGACGGTACGAGCAGGTAATTAAGCGCTGTAGTGGGTGCATTAGCTAAGTGATGTGGGTACACCAGGGAAGTTGGGAGAGTTCAAAGAACCGCAGATGATTTTAATGGGAGCAGAAGAGAAAGGAAAAGAAAAAAGGAAAAAAAAGGAAAAAAAAAAAAAAAAAAAAAAAAAGATGCCATTTTCAATAGCAGAAGTTTCAGACAACTGAGGCTGCGTCTGCATCAATACCCGATACTCGGGGGCAGGCAGCACATAGCAGTGGATGTGTTTTAAACTGCTGGAGCACCTGCTGCACCAGAACAGCCCTATTAGCCCCATCCCCACTTAGCTAAGAGTCCACTTTGCAGCTGTACTAAAGTCACATTATTTCTCTGGGCTTAAGGTTTCCAATTTGCAGCATGAACAGGGGAAGACTTAATTGACTTTGTAATTTATTGCAAAGACCTCACTGGGAAATACAGTGTCCAAGCACAAAGTATAACGCTACCGCTAAATATAAAAATTATAAATATAAAAAATATATAAAATATATAGTAAAAAAAAATATAAATAA
>JANHGN010025617.1:18871-29106 GCA_024605025.1 Megaceryle maxima | reverse complement strand
AGGATGGGGGGGGACGGGGAAGGAGGAGGGGGTGGAATGGGGAGGGAGGATGGGGTGGGGGGAACCCGGCAGAGCGGAGCGCTGCTGCCCCCTGGCGGCGTCGCCTGGCGCTGCTCCTCTCCGCACCCGCGGAGCTGCGCGAAGGAGCCGGAGTCAGAGGAAGGGTTAAGGACCCTACCCCTCCAAAATTAAGCTTGAAAATAAAAAAGGCTTTCTTCTTTTTAAGAGGGTTTTTGTTTGTTTGTTTGTTTGTTTCTTTTTTTTTTGTTTGGTTTTTTCTTTTTAAGAGTTGTCCGAAACTTTGGAAAACCACCGGGAAAGTTGGCCCTGGGGCCGGGGTCCTGCGCACCCTCCCACGGGTGCGGGATGGGACGGGTGCCGCTGGAGCATCCGAGAGGCAATGCGAAAAATAGGGAAAAAGGGAAGAACACTGGAAACAGCGAAGGGGGTGGATGCGAGGGGCGAGAAAGGAGGAGCAGAAATCTTAGGGAAACGCAGTGAAATGAGGCCGAGGAGAGAGGTCACACCAAGTGTGGGTGTGGAGGCAAGGACGGGTCTGAAAAAGATGTGAAATGAAGGTGCAAAATCACTCGCATCAGGGAAAAAAGCCAACCAGCCGAACAAAACACTTCTGTGGTATTTTAAATTTATTTCTTATATTTTATTTGTATTTTATCCCCTGTTGGGTGCAAGCAGTGGTTTTGTCAGCTGGGGAAGATGCTCTCTAATCCCCACCATCCCGCGCCGTGCACCCCTGTGGGAGTTCCTCTGCTCTCCACAGAGATGACTGCCGTGGGGTTGCAGAGACAAGTGTGCAATTTCTTGAAAACTTTTTTAGGAATTGAGTTGAGGTCTGAACACTGTGTAGTGACACTGGAAACTGTTAGGATCTGGAAGGAAAACCGACTCCCTGAACCAGGCAACTCTGTAAAGGTGATTAATAAAACCTGAAAGGGACAATTTATGCCAGGCTTTATGGTAACCATAATATATAAGCCCCTACACACCACATGCTTCTCCCATTGCAGGTGGGGCAGAAATAAATTTGGTAAAACAATACTGAGGTAGCTTATGATGAGAAATTGCTACTTGACTTCTCCCAGGCCCAATCCTGCCCATAGAAAGAGATGAGTTTGCAGAATCAGGTCTCCATATGTGAGATCTGTCTCAGTGTAGTCTGTGATTGTCTTTTGGGAAGTACAACTTACTCTAAGTTCCTTCCAGCCTCCAGTTTCATCATCAGTCCCTTACTCCCTCTTTCATAGAGGAAAACTAGTCCTTGAAGGGAAATCCATGTTTATTAATGGAGATGAGCTTTAACAGGCCCCTCTCAGTGCCAAAGTTTTGCTGCTGCTGAAAATAAACCACAAAATTTGGGACATTGGCAGAAAATAGCTATTTCAGATGCCAGCTGACCATCTGAAAGCTGTTTTCATTGAAGCTGTGATGAAGAATTGGGGTCTTGTGTCTGCTGCCAGGCCCTGCTTCCCACACAGTCCTTCTCCTCCTTCGTCTGTGATTACTCATCTCAAAACATGTGAAATAAATAGTTTTTATTCCTAAAATACCAGGGTTTTTTTTTTTTTTTCTGTTTGTTTTGTCTGAATTTTCAGACTAACCTATAAACATGTAAGATGTTTTATCTGGTATTCAGCAGCTGACATTCAAAGTCAAGTATGATGAAAATAAAGCTCTAAATAAGTGAAAACCAAATCATCTTTCATTTGTCTAAGGATTATTGTAATCAAGATTATTCTCTGGGCTACACTTTCCTTCATCCATGGATCTTGGTACAGTAGTCTTCCTCTGTGAATTCTTGCTTAACAGTTGATAAATACAATGCTTAGAGATCCAGCTGCTTCTCCTGAACTAAACTGAAGTGCCCATCATATAATTTTTGCCAAGTAGAAAACAGAAAATAAACCAGAATTGAAAGTCCATTCTCTGTTACATGCTTTTGAAAAAGTAAGATAAAAATAGATGGGAGTAACACATAGTATTTCTTTTCCCCACTCTGTCCAGAGCAGTGGAGGTTACTATGCAAGATGCCAGAAGGAGGTATTAAGGCTGGGAGCTACTTTCCCTCCCCTCCATTCTTACATATAGTTTTGAGGGACCCAGGTTTTCCATGGATTTAGAATTAAATTAAAACCATTAGCCTGCAATATAGGCTTTCACTTTCTCAGCCTGAGTCACTGCATGACTAAACAACACCATTACTGTTCTTTATTATTATGTATTCAATTGCTATTCAAATGAATTAATATGATACATTGCTACAACTATGAAATACCAAAGTTAAGTTTATGATCCCTTTTCTTCCAATAAATTTAATGAAACATTTATGGTTTGGACTATTTACCTTTTATACGTGTTGAGCAACACTGAGATACGTACTTTTTAGGATTAAAATATAGAGCCAGAACATATTCAGCTTTGCTGCCCCATACAGATATCATGCTGTGACTCACTTTATGGCATATTGGCATCCTGAGACCTTCACTTCCCGACCCAGAGATGATCCTCTAAGATTACTGTTTCTGTTAACACAATAAGGCCTCTTGACCTGGGGCATAAGCTATTACAAGACTTCCACTATATTTCCCCAAGGCAGACCTAGAAGTACAATCCACCTCACTAGAGAAGAGGAGTACAGACCATAATGGTAACAATTTCAAAGTTCATACATGCACTTTGCAAACATTTACAAGATTTAAAAATTCATTAAGCACACATTTCAAAATTCAGGTCACGTATTTTGTGATTTTACAAAGCAGATGAAAGAAACAATTTGTCTCTGAAGATGATGCCCAATGGGAAGCTGAGAGTCTATCAGAAAGACTGACTCGTAACACCTTATTTCAGCTGTGAAGAGGTGAATATTTTTGTGGATGGTATTAGCTTCAGTGGAAGAAGGGAGCAGTTTAAACAAAATTACAGTTGCATTGCCTTTTCTTCTCCCCTATGCTTGATAAGGTTCAGATTTACAAATATTTGATAGGCCAAGAACCAGCAATTAGTCACTCTCTGGAGCATTAGCTGAGAATTCCTGTAAATATGACTTTTTGGCTGCATTAGATAAAACAGTATCTATCAAATTTCCAGAAGAGATTAACTGAACAAACACTGACCCTTAGAAAATATATATTTCTTCTTCTAAAAGCATTTTTAACAACAAAGTGATAACCCTTTAAAGTTCATAAAAGTGACTACTTGCCTTCCTCACCACCCCTAAAATGAACTCAGCCTTTAAAACTGGAGGAAAAGCGTCTATTATGTAAACAACAGCAATTAAAACATAAAACTCTACTTGCAGATTTTGCTCACAAAAGGAAAAGAATAAGATAGTCAAATGAGAATTATGTTATTATTAAACCTTTTTTTTTTTTTTTTTTTCCCTAAGAAGAAGTTAATGCATTATGGTAATAGGCAGCAGTACTGGAAGACAGTGATGAGTTAAACAGGTTATTTTGTAATTTCTTTATTTGAAAAAAAAAATAAAAGAAAAAGAAAGAAAGAAAAAAAAAAGGGTACAGATAGATGCTTTATTTTTCACTATCATTTTTCATAATCTCCTGCCTCGTGTCTTGTCCTTAGAGCTTGACCTCTATATTTTTAATTGACTCTAGCATGAAGAACAGAGCTATTTTGGCATCTCTGAAGAACTTTTTATCTCTGCGTTGAATGGTTTTATTCTTGGCAATGGGGCAGCAGTCTTCCTTCACTAGTGAAATTCACTGTCACAATACAACTCTGAGTGATATGGAGGGGCTGAAAAGCAGGGTCTGGTCATGGGTGTCAGGTGTGTCCTTGGCATTTGCTGGGGATTTCCAGCAGTAATGGCAACTACAAGGATGTCTGACAGAGAAGCAGAATGAGTGAGCTGTGGACATTTTTTCCCTTCAGCAACAAAGATAAATTGATCCAACTGAGTGTGTATCACACACTTTTGCTTAATACCTAAGAATTACTGATTAGTTAGTGACAAGCAACTTCTTGCAACACGAGATCTTACTTTGCAAACCCTCTCCACCATGTTGCCAAAAGAGGGACATGGTGTGTGTCAACCTTTGTTTCCCCACGACGTCCTTTCACTTTGTCCATTCTTCTCAGATGGAGCTGATGGTTGGGTTTTCAGATCAAGGTCATCTGTTGTCATTCCTCTACAAAACCCAGCATATTGCGCTGGTGGCAAAGGTGGCTTTTCACTACTTTCCACCACACTGTAGCCATCCAACAACAACAATAACAACATCCCTCTTCTAGAATGTCCAAACACTGATTCTCACGTTTGCTACTAATGGGTAATTATAACATGTTTGTTTGGCATTCATCACGAGATTTCTTTCCTATTGCTCACAGCTTGTCTTGAAGGCAGAGGTGATGCAGACTTTGTGTCCCTAAATCACAAGCATCTATCCCTTGATCACTCTTTTACCCTCTTACATGAAGTATCACATTTCTGCAGTGAACTGCCTACAGACTCTCTCCTCACCTTCACCTTTTCCAACTAATTAAGTCTACATTCATCTTGTCCCCTCTGCTGAATCCACCTTCTGTCACTGACAGGTTTCTTAAGAATTCAGTGACTTCTGTTACACCCTCTGTGATCTGCCTCTATCTTAAATACTACAATCCTGACTTTTTTTTTTTTTTTTTTCTAAATCCTATCTCTCAGGTCACTTCACTTTCTGCCTTCTCAGTCAGAAGGCTTTTATTTAACATTCTGTCCAGCTACACCTAACCTGATGAGCTCTTAGTGATGAAATATTAAGACTACCCTCAACAGCATAAAGTGTGTCATATCCTTAACTCGCACTACCAGTAAATTTGTGTTTTCCCAGCAATTTAAATGGAAAGAGTTCCCTGTTTGTAACATACACAAGAAAAGTGCTAATTGAACAACTTGATCTAGTGGAGCATGTGCTGGTCCATGGCAGGGAATTGTAACTAGATGATCTTTAAGGTCCCTTCCAACCCAGACAATTCTACAGTTCTGTGATTCTTCAGTGATATGTCAGTAGCATGGTAAAATTCACTGCATTGTGTGGATAAGAGTAATAGAAACAGCATTGAGTCAGGTTTTGATTTCTCAGTGTCTTTTATATTTAGGTATGTTTTATATTTAGGTAGGTAAGTTCAGTTCACTGTACAAAGTAAAGATGAGCAGTAAGATCTTGGCTTTTGATCATGAGATCAAAGACAGACAGAGAAGATAAACCCCACTTCTTATGATATGAGACTGTATAACCTTGCTTCTTCACTAGGTATTAAAATTTGCCTCTCTCCAGTAAGGTAGGTCTTTCTGTAGCAATTAGCCTTTTTGAAGAACATGTCAAATTTTATATGGCTGTTGGCCACCACAAGCTAACCGCTGAGCCTTGAAGTCCACTGATGCCATTGTTTTCTCAAGGAAAAGCAGGAGGTAAGTTGGGGTGACACACCTGTGTGTTTGTCAGCATAAGGGGAAATGCATGAATTTCCTTTCTACCACCTTTCAAGTGTCAGGCACTGCAAAGAGCCACCCAAAGCTCTCTTAAGATGATGTTCCAATTATTCCTCTTTTCAGTGAATTATCGATGAATGTTTCACTTCCACTGCTTAGAAATTGCAACAGTCACAGACTCAAAGTTTCCCAGTTGGTTTCTAAATGACAAATTCAGATCACGGTTTGGAGGAGAGACTCAAAATGCAGGCAAAGCTTTGTTTAGAAAAGCTTTCACTTCTCACACTCTTTGCTTCTATATCCTGGCAAACTCATCTCTGGAGATTTATACTTCAGCCAACACATCATTCATTACCCACCTTTGTTTTATTATTGATTCCTGTAGACTGAAGACGGTCTCTTTTGATGGTACAATTGTGCAAGTGCTCTTAAGGGGAAATAAAACGTAATTTGCTCCCTCTTTTCAAATGCATCTTGCTTGTTCTCCAGCCTTGAACAAAATCCGAACTGTTGACACATTTCATTAGTTATTTATTGAATTACATATTCAGGCAATTTTGAATTATTTTGCTCGTGTGCGATGCTTTTGGGACAATATTTATTGTCTACTGTGTCAAAAAAGACACACCTGAAAGTCTCAGTCATGATACATTTTGAAATCAGTAATTTTCTAGGACAGCATCATGCTTTCTGTGATCAAAAAATTGGTAATTTGCTGTGAAAATGATCTGATCTTATACACATACTTACAGGTCTTTCAGCCTCAGAATGACTGCAAATAGCAGAAGAGTGGCTGTTGCAAACCCCCATGTTCTTCCTGTGATTTCTTTTTTTTTTTTAACACGAATGACAGTTAATTTCCATTTCTCTAAAGGCGTACATTACTGCCAGTAACAACCCTTTATGTTCTAAGTACCAGGAACAGTTCTGAATTGCTCCTGATAAAGTTTTTGTATCTCTGTATAGTCCTATTTTTCTTTTTAGAATATTATGTAACTCAGGAAAATTAAGTAATGAATTGAACATCCATCTGAGAAAACATATTGAGGAGACTGATGTATGATTAATCACGAAGAAACTGAAGCATGGAAATGCAACCAGTGCCAGTTCACATTTTTAAGGAAATTGGTTTTAATTGTAGAAATGTTACTTCATTTTTTATGAGATATCTAAGTTGACTGTTAAGATAGCTGCATAGTTCTGCACAGTGGTGTTTGGTTTAGCAATTCATGAGAGTCTGATGGAAGACTATGAGGCTGTCAATGAAGCACAGTTAGGAACTGGTCAACCAGTAGACCTCAAAAAAGTCAGTGGAAAACTGCCAAGTAAGTGTCTTCCTAAAACGATTCCCACTGATCAGTTGATGACTCTATGCTTTTTTTGTTTGTTTTTGTTTTGTTTTGTTTTGTGTTTTGTTTTGTGTTTTGTTTTGTGTGGGGTTTTGTGTGGGGTTTTGTGTGGGGTTTTGTGTGGGGTTTTGTTGTTGTTGTTGTTGGTTTTGTTTTTGGTTTTGTTTTGGTTTTTGGTTTTGTTTTTGTGGTTTTTTTTGTTTTGGTCTTAGTTTTGGTTTTGTTTTGTTTGGTTGGTTTTTGGGTTTTCTTTGTTGTTGTTGGCAGTGGTGGGGTTTCTTTGTTTGTTTGTTTGTTCTGTTTTGTTTGGGGGTTTGGTTTTGTTTTGGGGTTTTGTTTGTTTGCTTTCCCAGTATCTTAATAATTATCTGAATCTAAATAAACAATCACAACTGGTAATATTTGCAGATGATATAAACTTTGGACAAGAGAAAAATAATGTTAGTTGTAGGGAAGTCATACAGTCTGTTCTAGGTTTCTAGCTAATTTGTCTCAGTCAAAGCATTTTCTGGTACAAGCAAGACAAATGCAAAGTCATGCATCACGGGGGAAGAATACCAGCTACCTGCAGGGTGGTATTTCTTTTGAAAAGCAATAGCTTTGAAGAGGTTCAGAATCTACAGTGAACTAGTACTTCTCATCTTGAGCCTGCTGAAAAAAAGTCTAATCTGTTTTCAAGCAGTGATAAGGAATTGGTGTGTAGAGAATGACAATTTTGCATTTTTTGTACAGTTCAGAAACAGGTTGTCACAACCAGGACACTGTCACATGCTCGCATGTTTTCAGGTCCACCTTTTAAAGTGGAAGCTGAGAAGCTGGAGAGAATGCCTGAAAACTATCTGAATACCAACCAAAGCCCCAGTCTTGCTTTCATGACAAAAATAGCTTTACAGGGAGAAGTGTACTGAAGGAGTCTGCCTTGAAGGAGGGAAAAAACACAGATGAAAAGCCGTGTTTGTCAAGAATAAGAATGCCCCTCTAATACATAGAGGACACAATGAGTACAAGGGAAGAGCTCTCTAAGCCTTGCTATTCTGCTTCAAAGATTTGCTTTAGCACCTTAGGGCTATCAGTGTAGGGTGTCATGTGGAAATCTACATCCCATGAGACACAAGAAGTCAGCTGACATGATTTCAAGTTTGGTTCTGATTTTCTAACCTGAGGGGATCACTTAAACCACTTAATTTTAAACAATTTAGGAGGCTATTCTCTGTAGGTACTCAACAGTCACTGGAGGGAGACAGAGTCCTCTGTGAGAGCACTTAGGGACTGCTTGCAGGAGAAGCTTTTTTTTTTTCTTTTTTCAGAGCTCTATGGAGTGTTCAGAAAAAGAGGCAGGCTTGGTGTGGGGCTGATGTATGTATGTTGCCCCTCCACCTTGTGCTCCTTGACAGCTGGAGGCACCTGGAAAGCTCTACTTACCCAGGGAGAAAGGGAAACAGGGCACTTCAAAAGTGTTGTCAGGAAACAGACTGGTCTCCAAGAGGAGGGTGCTCAAGGAGCAGGTGGTAATTCAGGTGCTGTGTCTGCACTTAAGGAAACAAAGACAACATAATTGAAGGGCTAAACTCCACTCCTGAACAACAGCAGGTGTCAACATGAACGACATCCCTGGTTATTTGGATGCCAGCTCCACAGCACAAATTTTTGGACAGGAGTGTCAAGACAGTTGCCCTAGGAGGCTCGGTTTCATCTCTTTTTGTTGTCTGGCCAAGACAGGTGTCATTCTGCTGCAGGCAGTGGGAGCCAAAGAGGGGGACAAAAGCTGTCAGCACAGCAAGAATCCAGCTTTTCTTCCTGTGAAACCAAGACCTCAAATTATGTAACCATAAAAGCAAAAATTCCAGCTGCCAAACCACATGGTCCTCTATATAGCAAGTAAAGTCAAAATATACACATATGGAGAAAAATCCCTATGTTTTCAGTGTACAAGCAGCCCTAGAGGGCCGTGCCTCTCCTTGTCCAAGAACCCTTTATTTTGCACAACTGTGAAACAAAGATCTCCAGGAGCTGCCCCCTTTCCCTTCACGCGATCATTCACACTCAAAACATGATGTCCAAACTGTGGTCCACAGTTTGAAACTGAGCCCACACAGAACCTTGGGCAACGTGACAAGCATTCCGATGCCAATGACATGACCTGTGGATGTACTGACCATGGATACACCAAAGATGGTCAGCTGCACAGTAAATAAGTGACCCAGTAACACCAGCTCCCATCCTCTCTACCTGGCACATAGCTTGGGTCCAGGTTTGGTATCAGTCCATGAGGTAGTAATGGAAATGCTAAATGAAGGTGGCAGTGGAAAGAAATAACCCTTTTGTATTTCCACTAGATCATCTTCCTTAAGATCCCTTTTCAATATACACTACTGCTTTCTAAAACTGAACATATTTGAACAGCAAATTCTTGTAAGCTTCTTTTAGGCCTTATTCACTGTGTTTTCTTCATATTTATTGTCATCTTCCAGGTGACTCAGGCTTCCTAACTTGGATTCATTGTTTTAGTGTCACCTTTGTCCACTTCTCATCTAGAAAGTTGTCAAATCCCATCACCTCTCCCTCCAGACCAGAGGACAGTGGAAAGATTCCATTGCAGTGCTTGTAATTCAGACTAGCTTTGTGTTGTGACCCAGCTTCATCCTGAGGAAATGCATGTAGTCAAGTGTTCTTGGGTTTGGCTTACAGAGATGGTAATTCAGGTTGTTAATTGATTGTTTTATTTCATGACATAAAATAATACGAGCAGGTGAACAGCCTCATAGATTTTCCCTGTGGCCAGGGAAAGGGAATTGTGCAGTAGGTTGTGTTAAAACCCTATCCTCACTAACCCTATAGCAGTAAAAGAACAGACATCAATCACAAACTTTTACTTGCTACTGATTTTATGCAAAAGCAGGGTTTTTAAAATTACGATGATGAAGTTTTCTCAGCATTTTTATTTTGGTTCCATGATTATGCATCATGAACAATAAATTTAACTGTAACATAACTCTATGTTTAACTATAGATAATGATATACTTAACTTGTGTTACTCAAACTTTGTATGCAATGGAAAATATTTGCCATGTATTTCTTAATTACCAGAAAGAATTATAAGTGACCATTAAAGTCCTTTCAATTACACCATGGGTTTCTCTGTGTAAAGAAGATAATGTCAACTCATAGCAAATACAGAGTTTTCATCTCTACATTTAGAGATTTAAGATCAGAAGGGACCATTGTATCACATAGCCACAGGTCTCCATTTCCAGGATGCAGAAGTTCACACAGGAAGGTAACGTGAGCGATATTTTTACCAAAGCCTTGCCAGCTGAGAGCAGCAAAGCAGCAGCATTAGAAGTTTCTACAGCTGCTCTGCCCGATGGGAGCTGCCACTGTGTATCTGAGGGCAAAGCTGGGCCCACAGAGACTATTAACCAGCTGGGGTTTTACCTCT
>JANHGN010025616.1:18459-45332 GCA_024605025.1 Megaceryle maxima | reverse complement strand
AAATAAGCTACTTTGAATTTTATTATCAAGAGAAAAGAGACTTATTGAATGGTACAGATAAAACAATGAAATTGCAAGTCACATAAATCATTTATTCTCAAATACGATTAACTATTTTCTTAGTAAAATCAAACACTTATATTGAGACAGTGATTAATAAATATTTTTAAGAGACTTTTAGCAATAAGATATTTTAGAAAATATTGAAAATAAAAATAATGAGACAGTTTCTGACAATATTTACTTTCTGTGGAGGAACATATTTTTTATTAAATTTGCCACTGGAAATAAGCATTTACTCTAGAACAGAACCAAATGATCATGAAATTTTTTTTTCTGACTTTTACACATTCCTGAACATCTATATAATTTTCAAGTAATGGTCTTCTATAGTGAAGACTTCAGAAAGTAGAATGTGTATTTTCCACTTAACTATCCTCTTAACTAGTCTATGAAATATTTCTGTGTTACTCTTGCTTTTCTAGGAAACATCTTCAGATTATTTGATAAATTAGGATACTTTTTACATCTGAAAAATATTAGAAAGTGGAAAATAGATACATAATGTATATAAACATAAATTAATATGCTTTATCTAAAATAATGTAACTCAAGTTGCCCAAAGTGCTGGACATTGACCAACTGCTTTGAGTTATTGTCCTTTTCCTGCTTGCTGTGATGGTGATAGGCAATAGACTTCCTCTTTAAATTTGTTTTTATTTTCAGATGTCAAGTTTGACTGTAAAATAATTTCTGTGTCTTGGATATTCATGGCTCTCCTGAACATATAGGAAAATATACTAGCAACTACTCTAAAGCCTTAATCAAGATGTTGGGAAAGTGTACTGATTTCACAAGCTCAGTGCAGGAGAGATACCAATAGCCATGCTTCTCACTTCTGTAGGACAGGAGAACCAACAGGTATGTATTCCTCATGAGTTCATTTTGCAGATTTTCACTATTAGAGGATAAAAGGATAGTTCAAACTGGAGGGCATCTCAGGAGATCACCTGCTCAACTGCCTGATCAAATCAGGAGCAGTTATGAGGCTCACTGATGGTTCATGCCCAGTTCACTGTCTGACACAAACCCTTAAGGCCGTTTTTTTGCAAAGCCACTCACCAGGCAGGCAGGTAGTCCCCAGCCCATACTGTTCCAGGTGCAAGACTTGGCATTTGTCCTTTCTGATTTTCGTAAGGTTCATTCCTTAAGTCTATCTGTGTCCCTTCAGTTGACAATCTGCCTTTGAGCATATCAACTATTCACTTTGATGTCTTCTGCAAGCTTGATGAGTATGCCTTTTGTTGCCACTTACAGATTATTGATAACTACATCAAGTAGGACAGGTCTCAGGATAGGCCCCTGCAGTACTCCTTGCCAGCCTCCAGATAAACTACAGCCCATTAACAACTGTCTGATCCCAACTGTATACATTGTTTTTCCTTAGCTGGACCACACATAAAAACTACAACATCCTAACTTGGATTCAACAATATTGTGATGCCTAGTGTCAAAAGTCTTGATAGAGTTCAGGTAAATAACATCCACTGTTCTGACCTAATCATGGAATATTTTTTCATGCTGAGCGCTCTGTAAGAGTCTGGCTATTGTGTGCCTCAAACCTTGTGTGGTGATAAGGTGTGGAAAGACTTGTCTGGAGGGGAAAAGTGTTGATTGCTCCCAATGTCTCTGTCCTATCCTACCGGCCACCTCCTCCCCCCACCCCTCCCGCCCCTCCGCTTTGGCTCCTTGCAGCTATGCTTTAACAAAAGGAAGAGATAAGTTCTGCATAGGTGAGACTCCGTCTTTTCTTTAGTTAAGTGCTCCTGCTGACTGAGCTATGGGGGAGGCGGGTGGAAGGCGCCACACTACTTCTAGCTCATGGAGCTCATGCAAATCAACATCGATTCCTGTGCAAATTGGGAATGCCACCCAGATATCTCAAGGGTATAAAGGCACGGAAAGATACTGATCGGTGTGCACCCACCACCGAAGAAGACTTCTACTGGCCCAGTGAGACATCACTAGATCCACGGATGGTGATAAACGTTTCTTTTTATCTTTCTCTCTCTCTCTTACTCTCTCACTCACCCTATTTTTTCCTCTTTTCTATTAATTTTCCTCCTTTTCCTCGAAATTTAGTTGTGCAGTAAAATAATCACCTACGAAAATAACATTTTCATCCGTACCGTTTGTTGATTGTTTCATCAGAGAAACTTAATAAATTGTTTTGTTATTGTTCCCTGGAGTAATTGTCATGCTGCAGGGACAGCCTCTTTCAGGGGAGCACAAAGATTCACCTCCCTCATTGTCCACTGAGTGGGATGAGACACTGTTCCAAATCACCTTCTTCTCCTTCATGTGACCAGATATGTGTTGCAAGAAGACTTGATGCATGATTTTCCCGGGCAGTAAAGTGAAGCTGCAGTTCCCCAGATTATCTGTTTGGCACTTTTTGAGGACAGGCGCTACCCCACTTTTTTTGCACAGTTTTCAGGGATCTCCCTCAGACTCCAAAAGTTTTCAAAGATTATAGTGCCTTTTAGGGACACTGTTCAACTCTCTCACCACTCTTGGATACAGTCCATCTGGTCTCACAAACATCTATGGCTTCAGTTCTTGCGGATAAACCCTGACTCAATCCTCATGTGCTGCAAGTAGGTCTTTCTGAACTCTGCCTCCAAGCAGAGAGGTCTGGGAGATGTTCTGGTGGAGTCCCAGGCAAAGAAAACATTGAGTACCTCAGCCATGTCTGTTGTCACTACTCCATGCAACAATAAGCCAACATTTTCCTTGTTCAGCCTTTTACTGCCGGATGTAGCAATAAAGATCTTCTGCTGCCTGTGGTCATTTATACCTGTTAATTAAAATTATGCTTTCCTGACTTTTTTTTTTTTTTTTTTTTCCAGACATTAAAGTTTTGTTTCAGAATTTTGGCATTTAGTATGCTGTCTAATTAATCTCTCTCTGCTTTGGTTTAGTTAAACAAGTTATTATAATATATTTAATGATGTAGTAGACAGATTTAACAGAGGAAAGGAGGGGAGGAATCACAGTTGTTTTCACTGGCTGTTGTAACATACTCTTTCCTGCATCAGGTGACTGATGCAGTGACAGCTCTGTATCAGGACTGCATATGGCTCTCATTTGTAGTTACAGTGGATTCTATGAAAAAAATCATATCATGATAATTCACTTCCTGACAGAATGATCTGTTATAATAAATATTGACCTTCAACATGTCTTCTCCAAGCTATGCAGTCTGCAGAAATGTGGATGACATATGTAAGACCTTTCAAGCCAAGCTATGCATATAGGTCTTGAAAAACTGAAACTGTCTGAAAAATGTTCAGTGACACAGTCAGGAAGTTCTTACAAGAAAACATGTCTTCTGGGGATAAAAGTGTCAATATATTTACACTTTGAGGTAATCTTCCTTCATGTGTACTTATTCAGGACAATATCCTCTAGAGATACTGGAATTGAGGTGGTTTTAATTGTGTTTGTTTTTGTGTGTGTGTTTTTTAAACTTCTTTTACATTAACACTTTGGACCTTTCCCTACTTTTCTGTGTCTGTCTCATACTTTCAGCTTAATTTTTCCCCTAAGCACAAAGGAATAAGACTTATTAAGCTCAATACTGGACTGACTGCATTTTCTATTCTTGTCTTTTGTGTTATGTTGAAGGACACTTCAGGCTGTCTGAAGCTAACAGCATGGTTTTGTGATTGAAGCGTCTGATGGCACAAAGTACCAACTGTTCCTATGTGTCTTCTATTATTTTCTTGTATCAACACAGCAGAATTTAGGCTGAATGTACTTTTCATATTTGAAACTGCCTGTGTGTATTTTAAAGTGTACTTTAATTTTGTTTTATTTTCTGAAGATGTTCAGGAATTCACAACAATTTTTCTCCCATTTTATCTAGGAGTTATAAATAGCAAAAAGAATTTCAGATGTTTTTGAGATTGTCATGGACTTTAGGCTCCACCTCATGAATAGGGCTATCTTAACCACCCTTTATATTCAAGTGTGAGATGACACACCATCTGAGGCTGAATTAGTACACACCACAGCTCAGGCAAGGAAATGTTCAATGATCTACACAGAAATATAGCATTCAGTGCATCAGAAAGCAGCAGGATAAAAACAAGATTAAAGCAAGACAGTTGTCTATGCAGCACTGATTTGAATATGAGATGGGAATAGAAGGTGTACTGTTTTAATTATATATAGGCAGATTCAAAGTGAAAACAGAGGTAAATAACGTTTGTTGTACTAAGCCACTAGCACAAACAGTGTCAGAAGATGAATGTCAAGTGGCTGAGAACTGTCCTTCCATCTATTCTTAAGAGAGGGCTAAGTTTGGCATTTATGTTGACAAAAAAATAATCTTGAATTACTTTCTTTCAAAAAATTCATTGTTGGCTATTGCATAGATAACAAACACATAGTACGTCAAGTCAAAGAGAAATCACATTAATCTTGAAATATTACTTTTCAATATTTTAAACAAACAAAAAACCAAAATTTCATAAAAGTAAACTGGTTAGTTAAAAGTTGATAAAGCTGAAAGACATAAAAGAAATTAAGAGAAATATAAGTACTGTACGTGAACAGTTAATGCAGTTTGCAGGAGTATTTGCTCTAGAACCTTCCCAGGGATTCAGATAAGGTTGACCAAGCCTTTTCTTGGGGATAGGAATGACCTATGTTTTCTTCCAGTCCTCAGGAACCTCTCGTGATTACCATGACCTTTCAAAGGGTTTTCAGAGTGGTTTCTCAATAACATCAGACAGTACTTTTAGGGCTCATGGGTGCATCCCATCAGGGGGCATGGACTTAGGATGCCCAGTTTGTTTAAAAGCTCCTTAACCTGATTCTCCTCTACCTCCCAGTGGAATCTGCTTTCTCACAGACTTTCCCTCTTGCTCAGTGGCCTGGGATTCCTGAAGTCCAGTCTAACCAGTAAAGACCAAAGTGAAGAAGACATTGAGTACCTCAACCTTTTCCATGTCCTTTGTCACTAGGTCACCTGCTCCATTCATCAGTGGGTCTCTAGTCTCCCTTATCCTGGTGTACCTGTAGAAGCACTTAATGTCCGTTGCCAGACTGAACTCCATGTTGGCTTTGTCTTTCCTACCCCTATCCCTGCATGCTTGAACAGTGATTTTATATTCCGCTGGGTCTCCTGTCCTTGTTTCCACCTGTGTTATTCTTCCTTTTTATGTTTGAGTTTTGTCAGGGGTTACTTGCAAGTATAATCACTTGCTTCTAACCTTTGTTTGACAACCTGAACATTGAGAGGGAGTGTTCCTGACATTGGAGGAGGTCATCCTTGAAAACAAAACATTGTTCCTGGACCCTTTTTATCTCTGGAACCATCTCCAATAGAATTCTTTGAAGTAGTTTCTCATGGTCCTGCTTTTTACCTTGTTCCCCCCCTTCAGGATCTTGAACTCCATCAGACCATGGTCACAACAGGCAAGGCTGTCCCCAACCTTTGCATTCCAAATCAGTGCTTCTTTGTATGAAGCCTAGCAGAACAGTATCAATATAATCAACAGAAAGGCAGTTGCTAGAACATTTTTCAGCTAGTCTGAAATTAGACACTTCACAGGTAACACAGAGTGTCAGGGGTTGGAAGGGACCTTGGAGATCTTCGAGTCCAATCCCCACTCGGCATCAGGTTGGATAAATAGGTGCATAGATCTACAAGATAATCCTTCCCACAAGGTTTTGTTAGTTACTAGGGCATTTTATTTCATTTTACTCTTTTGGAAATACTGATTTCATCTATAGGATAACAATTTTTTAAAAATAAATTAGAATATTTTTAGCTGTAGAAGGCATTGTGTTGACAAGACATTAAGGCCAGAACTCTGCTTTGTACCTTCTATTTTGTAGTTAGTGATTCACAATCTAGGATTGCTCTCTACCTATCCCGTGACATTTTATATGTCAGTATACTCCTTTCAAATAATTTTAATATAGAGTTAGAAGGTTTTTCCCAACACAAAAGGCACAATGTTCATGAGGAAATATAGGTAGAAGGCAATAATTTTTTTCCTCTTTCTACTCTTCTTTTGAGGAAAAAAAGGAGGAGATTATCAAAGAATTTAAAAAATATGGAGTATAACCTGGATCTGTATTCACAACAATTAATGGAAAGTAAACATAGAGGAATAGAAATTACAGTTCATTTAGGCTACAGCAGCACTTAAGTATGTCAAAACAACCCAGGTAGATGACATTGTTTAGTTTACTCTTTCAGATGTTGCAGACCTATTGAAGTATCCCTCAAGAGTAAGCCATAAGTTAGAACAGTTTCTTTACTTCAGAACAATAGAAAATATCAGAAAGGAGAAGGAGTGGAGAACTAGAAGAAAGCCAACAATCAAATTCAACTTCTGTAAAGAGTTCCCTGTACCTAACTTAGAAGTCAACATTATCTATTTGATGTGCAATATACATATAAATTTTCAGTTCCAGCATCAATCACTATATTTACACAAGTGACTTTATCAGGATCAAAGGATAAACCACAGCTCAATATTCTCCAGTAAGTCTTTTTTTACTACTAAATTCTGTGAAGCAATAATATCACTTATGAAAAAGCACTAATCATTTTTTTCCTGAAAGAGTTCTTACCTGCCAAATACTTCTGATGCAGCATTTCCCTTTTTATGTATCATAATATCAGGTATCAAAAATAATCACATTATTCAGAGCTTCTAGCATATTTTCAAAAATATCTAAGTCTTCAGGCAGAAAGATCTGAATTTCAAGTTATATACTTTAAAGTTGAGCTTATTTCTTTTCCTTCCAAGTCTCTTGTGTTAGTACTTGAAAAAAGAGAACATTTTCTGGTTTGAATATAAGTGATACCTTAGTTGTCACCTCATATGGTTAATCAAGTAGGAAGCAATGAGGAGCAAATAAACATTTATTATTGTTCTATACTATTATTTGTTTTCAAGGAATAATTTCTTTCCAAGTTGCTAATGAAAAATCTGAATTTCTTGGATTATGTGTGCCTGGGGAGCTATGTTAGCATACAAAAATCCCCCTATTTCAACTATATATGATTACAGTGAATATAAATATTTTTGAGGAAAGGTTTCAGTGGCATCTTTTACTAATAACACTAGGTGATGAGGAATAATTAGAAATGAAAAAGCATAGGAAGTAGGTAGATATTTCCTCAAGATGCAACTTCTAAGGTTCAAGGCTAAAATAAGGTATGAATTCTGCTTATTTGTACAAGGGAAAGGGAATATGTAATTTAACCTTTAAAGATCTATTTCAAATAACATTTTACACCATAAAATACATTCAGGTTTTCTGGAAACTGCTCTTGTGCTAGGCATACCTAATAATAGGGGTTTTTACTGATGCAACAACTTGGAAGGATAATCTGGAGCTGCTAAAGCCATTACAGGAGACATGCAGTAGGGTACAGAAGAACAAAGGCACCAAGAAAAAAAGGTAAAGAAACATTAATGCCTTTCTCTTGATGGTATTTTCTTCATGAAAGGTATATCAATATCGGTAACATGGTATTTGAACACAGATCTCTAATTTTCAACAGCATTGCCATTATTAACATAATTTCAAATAAATGTAACATCTCTGTTAGATAAAAATTGTATAATTAAATGCCCTTAGAAAAAATGAAGTAGAGCAAGAATATCTTGAGGAGGCAAGTTCTGCTTACTCGAGATTAACAGCCCCTTCTTCTCAGAATAATTTAGTTTCAGGACTGAAATAAGTTATTTGTGTCTTAAAGACACTGAAGTAATTAAAACTCTATTTGCTTATAATTTATGTTTATTCTTGATAATAACTTACAGTAGTTTCCACTTTGCAGCCTTTTTTTCTATAGTAACAGTCTTTGCCTTCAGGGAAACAATCTATAGGAGAATTTTTTTTTTAATTTTAGTGATAAGTTTACTTACCTGCTCTTCTTTTCATACATGTTTTACTTGCCCACTGCAGACCACCAAGTTGGTCATCCACAAAAGGAGATACATGAAGAACTGAAACAATTAAATCTTTTATGAGTTTCCTATACTTAAGATCAGTCTTTATCCTCATCCATAAAAATTTAGCTAATGGGCTAAGGAAAGATCAAAGTTAAAACTGAATGCTTGAAACTGTATGTTTTAACCATTAAACAATATCATTTTTATTGAAGTAATATTTTTGGAATCTGGAGACATATCTAGTGTTCTACCTCTGCTGTTCTTACCTCTATAGACTCATGTTTCTGAGGTAAAGTTGTGGAGTTATTTTTGCTACAACAGATCCCTTCCTGTTCAAGTGTGTTCTATTGATGTCAATTTTCCAGTTTCAGCAGTAGACAATTTATCCTTTTGGACGTGCTAGTTTGAAATTTTCAAGAACATTAATTCAACTACAAATAATCTTTCTTATGACAGTAGTGAAACACAAACATTTGGAGTCAGAACTACAGAATGGAGTCAAGGTAACAATACCACATGATGCTTGCCGCCCTATCAATGCCTAGGATGTCTACTGATAGCATATAAAGCAATAATTCCATAATTACTGAAGCTACTCAGTAGTCCTAGTTCTCATATTATTTTCTTCAATATGGTTGATCTTATTTAAAAAAAAAAGGAAGATTATGCCTCCAGGCCAGACAAAATAAGACACCAGGAGAATCCTGCCATGTAGATGTTTCAATGTTAGAAAATCATATAAACAACTTTCATAGTCAAGGGAAATAGGTATATCTAGAACATTAATTACCTCAATCTAATTTAGCTGTCTAAAATAAGACAAATGTATCACACAAAAAAAAAAAGTTTCCATGGATACCTGTTACAGTGCAAATATTTGAAGAGTTTAGACAATTAGCTCAGATGTAAATTTTTAACTGCTGATACAGATGTCAACAAGCTGGATAAGGTGAGCTCCTTGCAGTCATCGCAATAATCAGGAAAGAGTTGAAAACAACATTAACGTGTCCTTTTGTGATATTGTGAAAATAAAACAAACCAAAACCAAAACAAACAAAAGACCCACAAACCAAACCAAAATAAAACCAAAAACCAAAACTAAAGAAAAACAAACAAACAAACAAAACCCCACAAAACAACCAAACCAACCAACCAAAAAAAACAGATTGGAAAGACCAAGCAAGATTCTTTATATAGTTTTTTCCAATTACTAATTTAAGAATGAATGCTCAGTTAGGCCACAGGAAAAAAAAAAAGGCAGAATTGCAGGACTGTTGTCTCTCAGATGAATGTTCTCACCAGCACTTGAAAAAGTCACAATTCCGCTTCTGGGACGGCCCACAGGCAGGAAAATAGAACACTTCCCTGGGAAAAGGGCAGTGTGAATTCCTGGAAGTAGCAGAAGCTCTTCAGATTGTAATTTTGAGCTAAGAAGCTTAAATGCCACTGAAGTCTCCTAACTGGTATATCACTGTGGAAACTCTGCACTGCTGACAAGGCAAACAGTGTTTTCTGGGGAAAGCAATGGCCACTTTCTAGTCTGTTTGGAATATTTTGGGCATATGAGAGCTCTTCATCAACTAAAAGCTTTTACATCTGCTACTGCATTAGTCTCATATATGTCTGTCATATTAATGGCTTTTCTCTAAGACAGTTTTATTCCTCCTTTGGCCTATCTACACCCAAATTCTGACACAGTTCACTGCATTCAAAGGACAACCTCAGGGTACACTGTGACAGAATTGTCAAACTTGAAAAATTTTTGATAATTTGATTGTGAGGGATAGTCACATATCAAATATTTTATCAAGTTCCAAATGTTGGGAATGTCCTTAAATGCAGTCAGGAAATACAGTGTACATGCTACTGTTGTCATACATGAAAAACAGTCCAGCTGTAATAGTTATTCTCTTTTGTTCCTCTTCTCCTCTGTCTGATAGGATGTAAGAATCTGAATTTACAGATCTCCTTACAGGTGATATTTTAGAATTAATGTCTTATTAGTTTCTTTTGTAGAAAATATTACAGTGTGTCCAGTTCTGTCCATGCATCTCTCCACATTAACTGTAGATCTCTCTTGAAACTAAGACACTTAAGAACACTGCACAGAGAAATCTGAAGTTGTTCAGGTGGACATATGCGGTATCTGCTATTAGTGATATTTAGTATGAGCTAGTGAGCTGGATTTGACTTAAACTGATTGATTTAAATAACCTCTTTTGCATGGCTTTCTGACTGAGGTCATAAGCACACTAGACTTGCAGAGATCTTCACAGAGATAGTTTGTTTATGCCCCTTTCAAGTCCTCAGTCTAGCTGCAAACTGGGTAAATTTCAGTAATGGTTTGGATAAACATTAGGCCTGATAAATTCTTGCTATGTAAATAGCAAATGGTACTTCATACCTTAAAATAGCCTTTACCATATATGCAGGGATGCATTGTCATTCAGATGGTGTTGAAGGCTCACAGAAAAAAAATCTGCTCAAATCAGACTACAAAGGAAGAATTGCTGAAGAAATGACCCTTTTATAAGAATTGTGTTACTCATCTTGAACATGTTTTAGTGATAAGACAAACTCCAAGAAAGTTCTTTCTAAATCTTTTAAGCCTTTTTAAATACCAACATCCAATTTAGATCTTAAAAATATTTTGTGTGACCTCACTATCAATTTTATTTTTAATGGCTCAGCATATTTGGTCAGAATGTACACCCCAATGTTACTAAAATTACAATTTTAGAAATACTGAACTGTAGTAGTATATATTAAGCATTTAAACTGAAGATGATAAACGCTATTATCAGTTGTCAGGTTTCAAGAGCACTTTCTTAACCAGTCAAGAAAATGACACAGGAAAAAAGCAAAACCAAAACCAAATGTTTTCTGCATCAAAGATAAATTTATTTGTATGCCATTCTTTTGTGTACCATTGTAAACCCTAGACACAACACTACCATGAGATAATGACCCAGAGGTAAACTAAAGGGTTCAACAAGACATAGTTGCTGAAAGAGTAACAGTTCTTAAGTCTATTCACACTGTAAATTCTGGTTTATATCTGGGTCTCTGTGAAACAAAATGTTTCAGTCAGATCAACTTTTTCCTCCATATTCAGCCCTACCATGTTCAATTCATTCCTTTAAAGCTAGCTTAGACATGCTTCTCCTTCATGTCTGCCTCATTGCCTAGTACTGTATCTCATACTTACCTAGACTATTTTTATTTTTCCATCTCATACCTTTTTTTTTCTAGTCAGCTCTTGTTATTTTTATATCTTTTGACAATTCTCATATCCAGCTCCCACTCTGACCCTCTTAAATTACCCACATCTTACCTGCTGGTTTGGTTTCTCTCCTTTTTCTCCCCTGCTGGGTCATTCCTCTTTATACAAACATAATGCACTCTTTCAAACCTCTCTAGCTCCAAATCTCAATTTTTCCTCTTTTCCTTGTCCTAGATCCTGTATATATATCATTCCACTGTGACACATGTAATCTCTTAATGGATATTGTTCTTATTGTTCAGAGAGATGGAGCACCTCTCCTATGAAGACAGGCTGAAGGAGTTGAGGGTGCTCAGTCTGGAGAAGGCTCCAGGCAGATCTTATAGCAGCCTTCCCATGCCTGAAGGGGGCCTACAGGAAAGCTGGGGAGGGATTTTTTATAAGGGCACATGATGATAGGATAAAAGGCAACAGTTTTAAACTAGAGCAGGGTAGATTTAGATTAGATATTAGGAAGAAATTCTTCACTCTGGGGGTGGTGAGACACTGGAACAGGTTGCCTAGGGAAGTTGTTCATGCCCCACCCCTGGAAGTGTTCAAGGCCAGGCTGGGTGAGGCTGTGATCAGCCTGGTCTAGTGACAGGTACCCCTAGCCATGGCAGGGGAGTTGGAACTAGGTGATCTTTAACGTCCCTTCCAACTCAAACCATTCTATGATTATTCCGTTATACAATCATAGTTTCCTGTCTTTGTCAGCTTCAGTCTTTCTACAGTTCCTGACATTCCACATACATGGAGGTATGCACATTCTGAAATCTTCCCTAAAATGTTGCCCCTTCCTCTTTTCATTATCATCTCACTTCCTCTTACTCCAAATTCAGATGCTCTAAATTCATTCCAGAATGATTCTGTCCTACTAAAAAATTTTTCATACCAAATGAGAAAACAAAATCTGTGCTAATAATTGATTTTTAATGCTATTCCTGTTGTGCCTACAAGCAGTTTACATACTCCATGAAAAACAGATTTATATCTTATTCTTCAAGACACTGTGTCTGTTTTTTCTTCATTTATTTCAAAATGCTCAGGTAAAATATAACATGAAAGAAAATGCATTTAATCTGAAGATATTTCTGAGATATTTCTAATTCCGTATGTATTTTAAACTTCAACATACATGTTTATATATTTCATCTGCAATGTGAAGAAAAGATAAAGTGCCCTTAGAAAGACAGGGAGATATAAAATGGTTGGGCAGCATACCATGTAGATTCAAATTGAATGGTTATAGTTTCATATATCTTCAATAACATTTTTGTATGGGTGAATGGTTTCTGCATCCTTTTTCTATGCAAATTATTCATTTATTTCCAATCACTGGGCTAGCAGAGAAGTATGTAGGAAAGAATTATATTTTCTCCATTTGGTGCTAATATCTGTCTTGAATGCCCTATGAAAACTTGCACATCATTACAAATTCAAGTGAAAAGAAATTTTTAAAAATAAAAAGTAATTTGAGTCACAGAACACTATTTGAGAACTTTCGTTTTCTATTATTTTGAGAAAAAGTAATGAATACACCTTTTTTTTTTGCTACTTTATTATCTCAAAGACAATGAGATATTCTGTTCTTAGGTACTTTAGTGGAAATACATGGAAAGTAGGGGTATATTGATGAAGACAAGAAAACATGTTCCATGAATCTACCAGGAAATTTGTAGAATCATAGAATGGTAGGGGTTGTATGGGAGCTCTGGAGATCATTGAATCCAACCCCCCTGCCAGAGCAGGATCACCTCAGGCAGGCCACACAGGAACATACTCAGGTGGGTTTTGAAAGTCTCTAGAGAAGGAGACTCCACAACCTCTCTGGGCTGCCTGTTCCAGTGCTCTGTCACCTTCACAGGAAAGAAGTTTTTCTTCATGTTTAGGTGGAACTTCCCGTGCTCCAGTTTGTGACCATTACCTCTTGCTCATCACAGGTCACCACTGAAAAGACTGTCCCCTTCTACTTAACACCCACCCATATGGTGGGTTGTAACCTGTATGGCTAAGTGGATTTTAATGAAGTTGCCAAGAATCTAAAAAAAAGGGAAAAACAAAAAAAATAGAACATCTAAAAAATATTTTGTGCTTTAGATAACAGAGTATTTTTCTTCTCTTTCTCTAGGCTGTAAGCTTCTTATATCAGAATGTCAGTATGTTGAGGATATTGGCTTTTTTTCTGAGCACCTTGAAAATACTAGTTATGCTTCAATGTGTGCAATATTCTTATTTTTTATGTTATTCAAAACTGTCATCTTCATATGCTACATACTCAGACTAACGAAGAATGTAGATGATACCCATGGGTTTCAATCATTCCTCTTTATGTCTTTTATTCTAGAAACAACTCTAGGTACACATATATTAAGAACTTACCCATTATTTTTTTCAGAAGTCAACTACTTTCTCTTATTCTTTGTTTCCCTGCTTGATTGCACATTTTCAACTTTTACAACACTTAGGTACACATTTTGCTCTGGGAAACTGGTGTTAACAAATACATTGATTACCTGTTATGCTGGAGGAGACACATTATTAGGTTTAACTCTGTAGCTCCAATGAAAAGTAACATTAAACAGCACATATTCATTTATGGATTGGATTCGTAAAAATGCAAGTGCTTATGTTTTAAGTAATCTTGATGTGGCCTCTGAATTTAGCTCAACATCAGCTCAGATGCCAAGGAAGTAACAAAATGCCTTTTGGCACTTTGGATTGTTTAACTGCCTAATCTGGTCTGTGCCTTCTGTGAGAACTGAAGACATATACTTAGAGTCATCTATCAGAAAAGGCGAAGCTGCTCATTTTGACAAAGGCAGTCAGGAACTCATAAAAATAATCCTAGAGTCTGATATGTACTCTTACTCATATATCTTCTTTTTAATCACAGTAACTTTCATAAGGCTTATCAAAGAATTTAAGATTAATTTAGCTTAGTCCAAGTTTGAAAGTATTCATATGAACAATGAAAACTTTCACCCATTCATATAATTATCATGCAGTTTCCATGAGCAGAATGCAGAATTCCTTCTAATGCAAAGGAGGATAGTTTTTAGGGGGGTTTTAGTATTGACTAAAAATCCTTTTACTATACCACACTGGGAATATGATTTTTATGCCATGTTACTCTTATTTTTATATTTCCTGAGCCCAGAACAAATAATGTTCAAATTATAATACTGGAAAGGTTTACGCTTTTAGAATAATTTAGCTGAACTGTATACAGTTCTTCTACTAGTAAGAGTAACTTCTAATATTAAATTCTACTATCAGTAAAAACTTGAAAGGTTACCAACACTAGAATTTTTATTTAGCTACAGCAGACTTTCTCCACCTTGCTTTTTTAAATGGTTGCCATAGACCGTGTGGGCATTAAAAACCTATTTGTTTCGCTGAATATTCTTAACGTCAGCTCAGAATGTAGTCCATTGTTCAAATATAAACATTTTACTACACAGAAGAATGAAGAAAAAAACCACCAAAATCTATATGTCAGAAAATGGACAATCTTGAAAAAACTACACATCATTATTAAAAATAACTTACAGCTACTTTTATGTCTTAAATGGTGACATCTTATTATAATGTAGTTTTTGTCATATGAATTATGCATTTTAAAAAGAAGTCACTGTAAACAAGGAAGAGATGGGTTTCCTATTTTCCCACTTTAAGATACATTGCAGTATACCTAGTACCTCTACTAAGTATTATGTATCAAAACTAATGATATGGAAAAGAAATTAATCTGTCCATTCCTTATGAACAGAATATTTGATGAGGCTTGGAAAGTACTTCCTACAGAAAGCCTGTTTTATCATTATTTAGCAGTCTAGTAGCAGGCAAGAAATTATTTTAGCCATTTGGAGAACAGTGTATGAAAAAGTTGTTGGAAGTGCTAATACAAATTCCTTTCAAGATACACATAGTTGAGGATAAATAAAGTTTGTTCCTGAATAAATGCAAATGAGTAAATCTAACAGGAAAAGTTATTTATTTAATGATGATGTTATTTATAGATATTGCTTAAATATCCCCTCCAGATTATTTTAAGCCACTCTTTCTGTGCTACTCTGCTCAAGTAATTGCTTCCTGTCCATATCTGCTGGTTTCTAGCTCAGCCTTATCTTTTCAGAACTCAGATGTTCTCACCTTGTCATTCTTCTGATAATATAATCATTTAGCTTTCTGATTTAGCCCTAACCAAGGTAATTCCTTTAACATGTGTACTGGGCATACTCTTATCATTCAACGTTTTTCATGATAACTATGTAGCTTGTATCCTGTTTTCTTTCCTTCAGTAATGCTGTTCTTTGTAATGATGAAATTTACTTACTTCTTTCTGATCTCTATTCATTCACTTGTCATCTACTAACTTTCTAACATCTTAGTTTTCCTTGACATATGCTAAAGTTTAACATAGTCTAACTGAGCTAAGACAATGAATTTATTTTGTTTTAAATTCTTCTCTGTCCCATTCCTTTTTATTCTCATTATTTCTTGTTCACTTTAGGAATGTAGGTTTTGAATCCATCCTTTTCTTTGTGTCTCTTCAATCAGAAACAATAAGAGCAAGCACCCACTCTTCTGGGAAATATAGGTCAAATACTGTTTATAATTTGCAGCACATAGCTATCTTGCAATCCTCACCAGTCTGGTCTCACACTAAACTGTTCAACTTGAAAAGTGATATTCTTGATCCGAGCAGATTTACCATAATACATGAATGAAGTTTTCACCATTATTCTTCTCAGTCCCTTAGTCCACATATCCAAGTCTTGATGGTGCTCATTTACAGCAGTTTATCTCTACATAATTAAAACTTTATGTTCCTTACCAGAAGTGCAACATGCTCTTTTTTCTTTTTCCCATGACATTATTTCACCCATCTCATGTAATCATACATGAAAAAAACCCCAAACAAATAGTAGTGGTGTCAATAATCCTATTCCTTTTTCTGTAACACTTTCCCTGAAATTCTAATGTCTGCAAAAAATCTCAGATTAATTTTCGTAGTTTGATTCATCTTTCATGAATCTTCCCTTTTTATGCATCTACTGGTAGAGTTCACAAGTTTATCTGCAGTTGTCATTCTCTTCCTACGGGATAGCAAGATCTATCTCTGTAGCACTTCATGTTCACTTGTCTGTTTCATCCGCTAAAGCTATTATACTATCCTTCATTTACACAACACTATTTTATAACAATTTTAGGAAAAATATCTCTTCATAAACCCTCAAGTATTCTCTTCATTATGATATCTTTAGAAAACTAACATGCAGTTCTGAATAAACAAATACTCAACAGAAAGAATTATTTGTAATGACTAATCTGTGATCATGTGTAAATGTCATGTTTCAGACAGACAGCCCAAGTAATAGCATGCTTACTAATGTTTCACACCTGACATCCTTTTGTTATTCATTATAAGTATTGACTTAAGACTTGGATTGGATATCCTCTTAAGTATTTTGATAATACTGATATAATATGTAGTCTCAAGGTAGTATTATGGTGCTCAGACTGTTTTCATTATAATTGTATAGTCCCTGTCTAATTTTGAGAGGATAGTAAGGGAAATATGATTCTTTCAAAGGCTTTGAAATAAAAACACCAAACCAAAAACCTGAGCCAAACCATGACAGGCTTCTTTCCTGTATTTCCATGACATTTAGATTTTGAGTACTGAGAACAGCTCAGTACTTTTCATTTATCACATTTATTCAGTTCAGAGAATTCAACCAGCTATAGCATAGTCATGCATTTTCTGCAAATACCTTAAACAACAGCTGAAATTTATGCTATGGAACTAATAGATAAAAACTGATATTGCTTAGTTCACCATTTTCTAGAAATAGGCTAGTAAATATGCAAATATTGTAAAAAGATAAATATAATAAATTATGTTCTTTATTAATTTATAGCATGATTTTATGTTTTACATAAGCTTAAAATTATTTTGAAATTAAGTACATTATTTAACTCTTATTAGAAATACAGTGCTAATCAAGCCTGAGCTTTTATTAACTATATACTGTTAAGAACAAATGAGAATAAACTTTTATATACGATCAGAAAAATATAATAATGTGATAAAGGTGAGTCACACTAACTTACTACCCTCTCAGAGTATATCTTCATATCTGATTTTCAATGATGATTCTTAACAAAACAGTCCTATTCTTTTTATTTTATGGATTTGCATCAACTATAAATATCTGTATAAACAAGATAATATAAAACACAAGTTCTAGTATGTAGACATTCTTAAAATTTTAATCTATCCTACTAGAAGAAAAGTAATGTCTTCTTCACAGTGGAATAACAAGTTTTATTCTAAGTACTGATACTGGAACACATCTAGTATCAATATCTGTAACAGTGCCAGGAGTCTCACCAAGAAGATCAAACAACCAGTGAAAAGGAGCAACAGGTAAAGTTCTTGTTAATACTTTAAAAGCTCATGTCAAAATACATGAATCCTCCAAAGAAGTAGATACCTTTACAGATATTAACAGTAGCAAAAATTTACTTTCTCAACAATAAATTATTATTAAATAATGGTAGACTGATTATTAAAGAGGGGAAAGACATTTATATGTATTAGTATGGTAAATCTGAAGAGACTTAAGCAAGGATCAGGAGTACAGGGTAACAAAGCCTGAGAGGTGAACAGATGCAAATTTTTTTGAAAATGTTCTATTATACAGAAGGAGCAAAGTCTCAGCCTACAACAGAAAGAAAAGGGAAGAGATACATCCCTAAAATATTCAAGGTACCATGATCCAATGAGTTTCATGCAAAACTACTTAAGCAGAGGTCAGTGAAACTGAACACAATAGTGAAGCCTCACCAGTGCTGAGTACAGAAGCACAATCATTTTTGTGCTCCTGCTGGACACAGAAGTGTGAGAGTTTGATAAAGGCCAGGATGGTGTTGGTCTTTTGGCACACTGCTGGCTCATGTTCATCCAGCTGTCTACCAGCACCCCCGGGTCCCTTTCTGCTGGACAGCTTTTCAGCCACTCTTACCCAAGCCTGTAGCATTGCCTGGGGTTGTTGTGACCCACGTGCAGGACCCAACACTTGGCCTTGTTAAACCTCATACAGTAGACATTGGCCCACTGATCCAAACAGTCCAGATCCCTCTGCAGAGCCTTCCTACCCTCGAGTAGATCAACATCCCCATTCAATTTGGTGTCATCTGCAAACTTGCTGAGGAAGCACTCATCCCCTCATTCTAGATCATTGATAAAGATATTGAACAAGATCAGCCCCAAAAATGAGTCCATGTGGCAGGTACATCAGGATTTTGGATGATTTGAGGAAAATAAATTCACTGTCTATACTTCAATGAAGTGGAAAAAAAGAAGCATAGGTAGGAATAGAGCAATGTCATGGTTTATCCCCTGACAGCAACTAAGCCCCACACAGATCATTCGCCCCTGGTAGGATGGGGGGACAAAATCAAAAAAGTAAAAGTGAGAAAACTCTTGGGTTGAGACAAAGACAATTTAATAGGTAGAACAAAAGCCACACACATAAGCAAAGCAAAACAAAGAATTTATTCACTACTTCCCATCAGCAAGCCATCTCCAGGAAAGCAGGGCTCCGTGTTGCCTAACAGTTGCTTGGGAAGACAAATACTTTAATTCCAAACATTCCCTCTTCCTTCCTCTTCCCCCAACTTTATACATGGAAAATTACATCATATGTTATGGAATGTACATTTGGTCAGTTGAGGTCAGCTGTCCCAGTTGGGTCCCCTCCCAACTTCCTGTGCTCTCCCAACCTACTTAGTGGTGGGGTAGGGTGAGGAGCAGAAAAGGCCTTGACTCTGTGTAAGTACTGCTCATCGGTAATGAAAACATCCCTGAGTTATCAACACTGTTTTCATCACAAATCCAAAACACATCCCCTTCATATATATGAATAAAATTAGCTCTATCCCAGCCAAAACCAGCACAACCAGTAACATGGATTTGACATCAATATATTTAACACCCTTCTGTGGAAGAACTGACCAGTTGAAATAGGAGGAATGAACTAAAAAATAAAATTAAATCCAACAGTGACAAATATCCAAATCTATACTTAAAATGGATCAATCATCTACATATATATGGCATAGGCAGTAAAACCTAAGCAGGTAGAAGATTAACAGGAAATGGATCTAGGGGATAAATCCTTGAAATACTTTTGTAAAACTTCCCTTGCTCAATACCAACAAGGCTGCATCTGAATCACTTTTAGACCTTGAACTTCACAAAAGCTGTGAACTATGTGGAGTGCCCAGAAAAAAAAAGAACATGAGAATAATCAGTAGCATAAAATCATTACCTATCAAAACCAAATAAGGAAATAGGTGCTGCTTAACTAGAAATTGATAAAACTTGAAACTGCAAGTTTCAGAAAAAGGATTAGATCTATTCTGATCCCTGGACTCAAAAAATAAAAATAGTTATAAAAATTATCATGTTTCAGCAACAGAGAAATCCTTTCTTTTGAAGCAGCTTGATATGTAGGTTAGGAAGGAAACTAGAAATCCTGCACAAGAAGTGTATCAGAAAGGTTTGTAAGGCAAGCGTAGTGATTTTGACTAGAAAAGCATTCTACATCAAGGAGTTGGCAGTCACATAATAGTTCATTGGAGTGTGCACAAGTCTGTGCTGTCCTGCACATCCAGAGTGGTCTTCCAGCTGTGTTGCCCTTGGCTGCAGGATGAGCTCACTAACTTCAGTGTAGCAGAGGAGCCTGCAGGCAGCTTCCACTTGGTACCAAGCCACCTGCCATGGCATCTCCTTTAACTAAAAGTGAAGCAAGAAATTCTTATGAAAGCATCATTTCTACTTGACTGTAAGAAATGAAGGAGTTGTTTCTTTGCAAGAAAATCCTATAAAAGCTTGAATGAATTAAATTGGACAGTCTCTTCTATGGATGGGGTCTACCCAGCATGCTACATTTGGATAAGATGCTCACAAGATGCTATGGCTCCTAGGGTCCCCAATAGCTAAAGTGACATAAGATTATCTAGTGTTTTCTCCTTACAGTGTCATCTCCAATAAATAGAATTCTAAAAGATACCTTATGGAGTGTCTGTCTTGCTGGCAACAGGATGGATCAGCACCTCCTGGTGCAAAACAACAAGTAAACGATAAAAAAAGTGGAAATAAACATAGTAAAAAAACTCCACTTTCCAGATGCATATTGGACTAAGCACATGTGGATGCTTTTATTATTCTTCTTCTTTCCTTGCTTGTGTCTTTTCTAACACTCTTTTTGTTGTCTGCTATAATCAATGAAAATAAAAATGTATATTCACATTAATCATAATTTCATTTAGACTAAGGATATTTTCAAAATAAATATTTTTTTCTTTCCTCAAGGTTATGGCAAATCCATGAAGTGGAGAACTAGGACCCTTTTAATGGTTCTTCAGCTCTCCAATGCTTTCCCTAGAACATCCAGCAAAATTTTATCCCACGGATAGTATTGCATAAAAGGATTTGATCACCAGTAAAATCAGGCAGCAAGGAAAAAGTGTCATCTAGCGAAAAGGAATCGTCCAATGTAATATTTGGCTGAATGCAATGTAGCAAGGAGCTCACCAGAATTGCATGCATAGCTGGGGTGCTTGTCACCCCTTTGGAGTCTGAAAGGGTACAGAACAGTAGAGTATGGAGTATGACCTTGTACTAGGAGATAGACTTGAAGATTTTCTAAAGTCCCTTCCAGCTTTAGGATTGATAATGTGAAGGATGCTCTCATGCATCTTATTTAAAGCCTAGGTAGAAAAAAAAAAAGGATTTTTTTGTTTCTGTGTTTCTGTTCAGTGCACCTATAGTTACTTCATTTGTATTGCTTATGACTGGATTCTCATAAAGGCATTCTTTAACTCTAGATTTTCTTTGGTGTGAAAAGTAGTTCAGAAAGACAGCTGAAAAACAAGCTGTGCTATTCTACTGGCAATGTATATTTATATTCTGATTAATTCTAGGCAATCTTAGGAGTAACGTGGTCATCCAAAATTATTTTCATGGGCACCTGAAGAGTAGTAGAGTTCTTCTCTACAAAACTACAAACGCAACATGATCTCATAATTCTCACAAAACGGTCAGTGAGGGAAAGATATCTTCTAATGACTAACACTAACAATAAATACCTGATAAATTAAAAAGTACAGGGTGAAACCTTTGAGTTTTTCCTATTGTGTATTTTTGACCATGTAGTATAAATATGAACTACAAAATATACCCAAAAGATTAGGAAAAAAGTGTTTTCATTATGTAACCATTTGTATATGTAAAGCTTCCAAGATTGAAAAAAGAAAACAAACAAAAAACCCCACAAACTAAAACCTCTTGTCACTACTATGTATGGAGAAACTGATTTTATTTTCAATGTTGTACTTGGTTTATATGAGGATGTGTTCTCATTTCTCTTTTGCAAAATATTTTTCTCCTCCTATGCGAAATCTAATAGAATCTAGTTAAGAAGTTATTTTCTCTTTGGATATTCTCAATTTGTTTTCAGTGGAGCAGGAAGAGAATGGAATTTTTTCCTGTTATATATTAACAAGAATTTGCTTCTTTACATACACTGACATTGCTATCATTTTTCCTTTACAGTGACTGCTGTTTTTAGAGCACTTATACTGTGCAAAACTCCTCACATTGTTATGCACAAATATAAAAAGCTTTTGTGACTATGTCTTTCCAAATCTTCTTTCCATAGTAGATCTTAGAGATGATGTACCTAGTTGAATTGCCTCTTGATTCTTTAGTATGCCTTAAAGTGATACATGCTTTTATATTATGAAAATATGGAGAGCTGACTGTGGAAGCACACAGTACTTCCACCTTAAAGAGTTTCTACTGTGTTAATAACGGTATCTGCTAAAGCTTCCAGGAAGACAGGTTTTTTAGATTCTTTTTTTTCCCCAGTACCATTTCAAAATTTGAGAAGGTGTTTGTTTGATGACTTGTCTGTATACTGCAATATTAGGCTTGAACTGTCGCTTCTTTCTTTTATGTCTTGTATATCTAATTTTATTTCCTGTGATCCTCCTTTCTTCCTCTTTGCTGATATTTTCTTTGTTCTTTTGCTTCTCCCATCCTGATGCTTTGCTCTTCTAAGACTCGTTCACATTCATTTTTCATTTAATCCCTGACTATGCTGCTGCCTGTATCTTTGTTGTCATAGTTCTGATGTCTCTCTACTGGTTATCTTTTTATCTGGCTATCCAATTTTGTTTAGCTTTTAGTCTTTTAAATTCTCTCCATTGCTTAGTCTCTTTTAATGTTCCCTTAGTATTACTTCTTGTTATAGCTCTCAATCTTCAACAGAGGAGTGTCAAAGCTGACAGGGACCATCACTTATTAAATTTAAATTTAAAACGATAATAAGTAGTCACTTTTTGCTGCTGTATTATGTAAAGTATGTGACCAGGATTAAAGATGTGCAGCATAGCAGAGCCTTATTTATGCACCCGAGGCATTCAGAGATTGCAATGGATTTTTGTGGTTACTCTGAATCAGTCAGGGGTAATTTTTTTGTCTGATTATGACCTCACTTCAGTTTGCCAATTACTCTGAGAATTTTTATGCATTTTGAGCTATTTAGAAATTTCTGATGGAGGATTTAATTTCAATGTAGGGGTGCTAGCCTAGAAGATTTGATCAATTATTAATGCCTATTGCCTCATGGAAAAGACAGGCTTCAAACTGGGCTACTACTTTCCTAAATCACTTGAAAATATCCTCTTGTATAAGTGGGTGAAACTACCATATATGCATATGTCAGATGTGAAGAAATGACAAAGAAATTAAACATGTATTAGAAATTATATACCACACTTTGATGTAGTTGTAATAATAAAAAAAAGGGAGAAACCTGAAAATAAACTTTTAGCATATCTGAATTACTACTTAGACTTAGTGTTTCTGTCTATGTTTACATACCCAGTTTAAGTTACTTCCTGATGTAGGGATAGAAAAGTTTTACATGCGAAATCCTGTCTTCTCCAGAGGAGGACCACAAAAGTGATCAGAGGAATGGAACACCTCCTCTGAAGAAAGGCTGGGAAAGTTGGGGTTGTTCATCCTGGAGAAGTCTTCAGGGAGACCTTATTGCAGCCTTTCTGTACTTAAAGGAAGCCTATAAGAAAGATGGGGACAAGGAGTGATGGTTATAAACTAAATGAGGGTAGATTTAGACTAGGTATAAGGAAGATGTCTTTAACAATGAGGGTGGTGAAACACTGGAACAGGTTGTTGCCTAGAGAGGTGGTAGATACCCCATCCTGGGAAACATTCCAGATCAGGTTGGATGGGGCTCTGAGCAACCCAATCTAGTTAAAGATGTCCCTGCTTCATGCAGGGTGAGTTGGACTAGATGACCTTCAAAGGTCCCTTCCAACCCAAACCATTCAATGATTCTGTGATGCTATGATTTGATGCTTTTCTTTCTACCTTTTTTTTATGTTCGTATATGAGCACATGTATAAAAACCACATTGATGTTTCCATAAGCAAATTAAGACTACAAGTATCCATACACATAGAAATGCTGAGATATATATTTCCTTTTCTTCATTTAAACTGAAGTTCCTTTTTAAATTTTCATTTGAAATTCCAAAAGAGTAAGAGAGACACCTTATTCAGCAGGTTGATTAAGGTTAGTTGCTCTTGCCAATGTATGATTCATTTCTCATCCTTTTGTTAGAGAATATCCACACCTATTCAAGCAATTTCTGAAATTATAATCATGAATGCATTTTTTAAGTTTGCAGGTTCAAGAGTTTGAAAGTGCATGGAACTAATATGAAATTAGTAGGTTGATGGAAAAAAGACATGCATTTTTAGCTTTATTTTTCCTGAAAACATGGATTAATTATTTATTTATGTTTATTATTTCTTCTAAGTTTTATTAGAAGTTATTGAGAGAAGTATCATTTATATATTGGCAGTATCATTTTTGCTAACAAAATTTTGTTATCAAAAATATTGATACTGATATTTTGTGTCTCTTCTTATCTTTAGTATTCATATTCTTCAGAAAGCAAATTAATTTCCTTTCATGTTATATCACATTTTCAAAGATCACAGACATAAACTCATCCCACAGAAAACCATGTACCAGTCTTTAATCTTTTTTAAAGGGCCTGCTTCATCAGCAAATGGTGTAATGCTGAATAAAAACCATTCCCCTCTTCACTAAAGCTGTTTGCTACACCTGTCCTTTCTCTAAAGTTGTCATGGACAGCCATTCACACACCATTTCATCACTTTGTGGTTCCATTCAAAGTGATTAAGAAAGAAATACATTTTAAAAAACTAACACTAGGTCTTTCTCACTGTATATTTTTACTACCTAAGTAGTTCAAGCACATCTTAAAACATTTTCTAGTGTCTTTTTCCAGTTGTCTCTTCTTTGTTTAGAAGAGACTATCTCTCAATATTTCTGACAGATAAAAGTAAATGTGAAATCTCAAACAGATCCAGCAGAACCTTTTTTTTATTAATTATTTTTTTTTAAAAATCTGCATAACACAGTCACACAGAGAAGCTTTTATAAATTCTGATTAAATCCAGCTATTCACAGCTATCAACAATCAGCTTCTATTCCTGGGGAATTGCCCTCCTTGTTCTCAGACTTTCTTCACAGGGATCCTGAGGCTGTCCAGTCTAATTGCTGTTTCTCTGAACACCTAAGGGTAGCACTGTAGGAAAACAGTGGGTAGACAGCTCAGCATTGACTTACAGTTTTAGTGAAGGTGATCGCATGACGGATTAAATCATTACTGTATGTGGCACACTGACAGACAAAAAGAGAGAGATGACTGTGAGATAAGTCCTCATCTACTTCATTATATACTGAAATCCAACTCCTATGAAGAGTGGGTAGGTATATGACCTCCACTCCTTGTTTTTTCTGGCATTTATAAAGTTTGTGGAAATTAAGCTTGCTTTGAAATTATAACCTCTAATTCACAAGCAGGTGCAGTTTTGAGGAAGCTTGAAACATTAAACATTTAGGTCAAAATTCTAATTGCTTTTCTCACATTAATAAATAATCCAGTGAGATTTAAGTTGTCATTCAAGTAATAATACATTCTCCTCACCTAAATATTTCAAGGCATCTGTCTTACACCTAATCAAATAAAAAGCTGTGGGTTTTTACCGTAGGTTTACATCTCACTCCATTTTTACTTTTATAAGAACTCTTTCATTTGCAGCTACAATCATTCAGCTGTGCTGTCAGTAACTACATTTAAAAGTATCCATAGACATTTCAAAGAGTTATTGAAAAGTAAATAAAACCTGATATCTCAAAAACATATATAAACACCAATTGTATAAAACAAGTGATGGGAAAAAATTTAAAAGAAGAAAAAAATATGTGACAAGATATCTGAAACAAAAAGGTCATCCATGTGGTTCTGATTTTCTATCATTGAGTTATCCTAATGAAGACAGAAACTTCACCTATGCTAAGCCATTGCATAGCCATCCATAGAAGAAGCCCTGTCTTCTTAGAAGACATCAATAACATGATGTCCCTTGGCATAAATTCACAAGGTCATCTGTCGCATCCATTTGGCTAGAAAACATGGAGGGCAGAAAAGATGTGGTCAGTGAGAAGTATCCTTCCAAAGTACTCCAGCTGCCAGAGTAAACCTGGCTTAGCACCATGATACTGTGGCACCCAGTGACTGAAGACCTTCTTAGCTCACCTGCAGACACATTTTTTCCATCAGTCTGATGTTTATGTAGGCTAATTTTGAGGCCTCCATCTATGCAGTGGATCTGGCAGGTAGATCATTTACAATACATGCAAGTGCAGTTCATATAACTTACACTTAAAAACCTGGGAACATTGAAATTCCCATTATTTTGAGGACTTTGAACTGCCTTCAGTCTGCTCATAAATTTCAGTATTTCTCTGCTGATTTTGACAAGTTGTTCATGAAGTAGGTGTTCTTATAACTTCATGTGCTACAAACTAAAGTCATATTCACAATGCATGTTTGCAGACAAATTAACTATTATCTATTTTATCATTGGCATAATTGTGATGAATGCACAGATGATGTGCCTTTTTCTATCCATTCTTGCAAAGCAGTAATTAGGATAGTTGAGAATTCCATATAATTTTAAAATAATAAAATACAGTAAGGAAATCTCAGGGATAAAGATAGTAAATCTTGGTAACTTAATCATATTCAAAATTAAAACCCCTTTAAAATATATAACACATGGGAAAGAGAATTTAATATTCTCATTAGTGGCAGTTGGAAAGGAACAATTTACTACTTGATCAAATTTCCTTGAGGGATTTCTTACATGAAGAAAGCATGTTTAATTGAAGCTGCCAAATTCAATAGAGGGAAAAACAAGAGTCGTGTTCTCTGAGTTGGAATAAATCTAGAGAAAACACTTAAAGATGCAGGACTAAGCTTTTTCCAACAAAAATAGCACAGCACAATAAGAATGTCATACTCTAGAAGTTATAGTGGAAGCTTGCTCAGAATACTAAGCATGGTAACACAGTGTATAGCAGGAGATTTTTCATTTCTCAGTAGACAGCATAGAATGAGACCTACAAGGAAATGTATGGATTAATT
>JANHGN010025616.1:0-16459 GCA_024605025.1 Megaceryle maxima | reverse complement strand
AAAAAAAATTTATTTTTCTATGAAGTCCCTGTAAGGACTAAACATATCAATAAATTTAAGGAAAAAACCCAGCACAACAGTTTAAGGACAGTGATGTAGTCCCTAAGCAACATATAATTTCAGGGCTCTTATGTCAATATATATCACTTGAATAATAGATGCACAAAATTGCCTAGATTGGAAAACACCTTTAAGTTCATCAAGTGCAATCATTAACCTAACACTGACAAGTTCTTGACTAAATCATATCCCTAAGTACTACATGACTCTTAAATACCTCCATGGTTGAGGACTTCACCACTGCCCTGGGCAAAATGTTCCAATGCCTGAATACCCTTTCAGTAAAGAAATTCTTCCTAATAACCAATCTAAACTTCCCTTGGTGTAACTTGAGACCATTTCCTCAACAGATGTGTTAGGTTTCCAACAGACTTTTTAGGTTTAAATTGAAGATCCATAAGTGTGAATAAAGAAGAATCTGCACTCTGGCCTCACTAAATTATTATTCTTAGCTGTATAAAATGTTGCTGAACATTTTATTAGATGTAACTTTTAAAAGTTATTATTATTATTGCTTTATTCCTCTGCAATATCTTTAAGAATGAAATTAATGATACTTTTAAGTAATTTCATGACACAGTTATACTTTAGGAAAATAATTTTCCCAGAGAAAAGTAGGAACTGGTGTAGCTAGATCTTCCAACTTTCATATAAAGTGCAAAATTAATGTTCTCAGCAGCTATGGCAATCAGGGCTCTTGTGGCTCTTCTAAAAAGCATACAGTTGATAATTCCAATGTCTTGGTTAAATTATATCTTGGGTCAATCAGTTTACTCTCCAGTTCTGGTTCAACACTTGGGCTCTTCAGAACTTCTGCTACATTACCATAAATCAGCACATTCCAAGTGGTTACACTTCAGTGGACAGGATTCAATTTCCATTTGTTTGGTCTGCAAATTGCTTTTGGATTCTCTGAAATAATAGTAACAAAAAATGTGAAGTCGAGTAATAAAATTTCACCATGGGGTAAAATTTGTTCATTGAGGTAAAATAATTTTATTTTTTTAATGTCAGGAAATAATTTAGCCAATGCTGAGTGGAATTTTTATGTCTTAATTATCCAAATCCTTTTATTTAAAATTATTTGGATTTTTAATTACAAGGAAAATATGCTTTCCCAAACTCTTTTCCTCCTGCCACTACAAATCATTAGGTATGAGGCTGTTTTTTGTAAAACATGATTCAGATTCCCCCAGTCTCACCTGAATTAATTTTGACTGATCAGTCTGAAAAATAAAACTAGGTGAGGAGTATTTTATCACTTTGTGGTATGACATGATGTGTCAAATTAAAAATAATAATAAAAAATATTTGGACTTGTCAGCGTCTTCTTTGTTGAGGTTCATTTAAATTATTTTTAACAACCTGATCAAACTCTAATTATCTCTATGCTTGAGTAAAAATAATGACAAAATCACAGATAAAGAATGAATTATATGTGGATTATTTCTCAGGAGATGAAGTATAATTCTTTCCTTGTGCAATGGAAGCAAAAAGAAGCATGGAAGTACCATGAAGAACATTTAATCTGAATGATTATATTTTCATTAACTGTGTTATAATGGGCCATTAAAGCTAAGGAAACCAAAAAGGAATTTGTTCCCTATACCACATCTGAATGTTATATATTTGCTTTTTTCTTAGGGAACTAAAGTTTAATTTTTTTTTTTTTTTTCCTCCTGGTAGATATTGAGTAAATAATAACATTCTATGTTCATTTGTCAAGAGAAATGAGATTTTTGAGTAACTAGACAACAAAGAGGTCTCATATACATAGTTTTATTCTAAAATTATCTACTATCTTGTCAGTCAGAGCACCAAAAAAACCAAAAACCAAACAAAAAAATAAAACAAACCCCAATGCAACAAAAGAAAAATCAGACAAAAAAAAAACCAACCCAGAGTTAAATTCTGTCCCTTTAAATGATCATTAAATGAAATAAAAATCTTTTGTGGTCCTCTGATTCAGACCTGTTCCAGAGCTGAATAAGTTTATAATTTGGCCAGTAGCACCTGTCTCTATTAACTTATATATGCCCAGATACTTTTTCCCTCATTTTTAGCTATTTACTAGCACTTCTGTATTTGTATGCTTCCCAAATGAATGTCTTACAATGGAACATTTAATCTCTCACAAATTAGAATTTTCAGGTGAAGGTACTTTGATAAAAACTTCCAAAGGTCTCTCAGGTTTATTATTTTGCAGCAAGTACATCCTATCTTGCTGTTGTAAATTGATGGCTAACCATTTTCTGTTTCACACATAGGTTACTAGGAATCTGGCAGATGATCCCAAACACCTGTATTAGTTAGAATGCCACTGAAATTCATTAACCAGAGCATGTTTCTGGCAAGGGTATGTGTATTACAGCAGTGCTTAACATAGACTTTAACAGATGCCTCAGAATGTTGAAATCTGCAACTTTTCTTTTTTAATGACTGTGCTTTTTAGCAGCCAAAATAAGGGAAGGGAATAGCCATCATCATCTCTATGGCTACATCAGAAGATTTTCGTGAACATAAGTTTTTCTCCTCTTTCCTCCCTGCAGTGTTGATTTCTATTGCTGTCTTTTTCCTCTCACCTGTCTTCAATCTTCTTCATTTTACTTCCCATCTATTAAGAGCCTGACTTAGCAAAGAAGCTGGTGGAAGATAGCTGGGACAAATTTGGCATACTAAAAGCTGTACTATATTCAGTGGTGTTTTTTCTAACAACTTAACTACAGGAAGGTGAGAAACTGACTGTTGTGGGGGTTTTTTTGTTTTTTGTTTTTTGGTTTTTTTTCCTCTTCTTTGTTATTTTTGGTTTATTTTATATTATTACTTTTTTCTTTGCCCATGTATCTATGCTATGTGATTATTAATACTTAGTTTGTTGATCCCAAAATAAACTGGCTAAACCACAGCTAAGAACTTGGAGAAAATGCCTGAAACAGAATTTCATATATTTTTTCACATTTTCAATATAATTCACCATTAGAATTTAGAAATCATACTTCTTGGGATTTTCCCCCCTCATTCATAGAGAGGCCTTATAACTAACAAAATTATAACAGAAATCTTTACAACAACATATTTTAATCTTTCAGTTTCTGTTATTTTCTACATGGATATTTCCTGTTGTCTCTTATGTCACTCTATTTGTAATTAATGTTAAGAGAAAGTTCTTGCTTGGTTATGTGTAACTAGTGTAAGAATATCTTATAGCGGAAACCCCAACTGAAATTACTGTCAATAACGGGGGGAGGGAAAAGAGCTCAAATATCTTTAAAATCTGCCTTACTTATCCCATCACTCTAGCAGGTTTTATTCTCTAAGCAGCAAGGAAAAATTTCTCCCTTTTTCACATGTCTAGTAAGAATTATAGGAACCTTTGTATAATTGTACTATTCCACTAACCTCATCCAGCATAAGACTTCACTTCTTTGCCAAGAGGTAGTGACTCTGGAGACAAGAGTGAAAACAAGTGAAAACAAACAGTAATGACTAATATACCATCCTGGTAGACAAAGTAGATACTCACTGATTAGAAGTACGGGTCTGATTGTTGTAGATCTGTGCTTTATGTGATTAAAAAAAAAGACAGTATTTTTGAATTGTTGCATTAAGGGGGTGTGTGTGACATTTGCCTGACAGAGGCCAAGGGCTTGCACTAAGCAGTTGTATAAAGTCAAAAAGCAGGTTTAAGGGTTCTGCCTCAAGGTCTGGCTAAGGGCTTGCACTGAGGCAGTTTGTGGTTTTTTTTTTTTAGAGCCCAGCTAAGGCCTCTCACGGAGATAGTAGTTACCTGTTTCAGAGCTTGGGACTTACACTGAGACACTTTAAAAGTTAAAACAGATAGGCTTGATTTAGTAAAACGACAGATAGGTTCAGAATTGCTGTTGATAAATGCATTAATTGCAAAAAGAATAATTGAGCTCGAGTTAGTAATTCAAAGGTAGCATGCTACAAAGTCAGAGGTGCAGGCCTGAGTAATAGCACCAGGAGATAATATTAATGTTAGGAAAAGGCATACAGGCATATTGAAGGTGCAATTCTTACCAACAAGGTGTTCCTGTCTAGGGTGGAGGAAAACAAGCACAGCCAGTCAACTGTCTCTACTAGATTTTCAGTCTTCTTCCTCCCAGACTCCTTTTGTGATTTTTATACTTTAGTTCCACCTCTTCCTGCCTTCTAGGTGACATTTAGTATGATTTGGGTGAATAATTGAGTAAGATAGTCATTTATGTTTAGCATGTACAACATTAGGCTCATTACCATACTTAGGGGTGCAAATGTCAATATTAATTTTGTGATTAATTAGGCAAAGGTCTTTGCTTAGACACTCTGGCCTTCAAGATTTATGTAAGAGTTGTTTGCTTCTGTTGGTTTAGCCAAAACAGAACTATCTTACCTTCACTCCCTTCTCCTGTCCCTCCAGACTGCAAACAGCGAGACAGTGGCACCAGCAACGGTAAACCCCGTGCTGAAGAGCTATGTTTTTTTCTTCCTTTCTGGATGTTTTTGAGATAGACTGGGGGGTTCCCTGACCTAGGGAAGCCTGAGGAAGGAAGGAGAAACCCAGCAGGACTCTGCATCCCTCACGGGAGAGGCCAGGAGGGTGATGTGACTGAGGGCATTCCCAGAGAAACCGCAAGAGATTTAAACATGGTGAAACCAGAAGCAGCACTTAGACCACGAATAGCGAGACAGCTGCATTCACGCCTGTTGGTATGTGGGATCTTAATAAAATACTTAGGACAATTATATTTAAGATACATGCTTTTAAAAACCTTAAAATAATTTGTTACTGCACAAATATCTAGATTTTGTCCTGAACATCTACTAACCTAAATGAAATTCAAGAGCACAAATTGACTTAGAAGTGTACTCATGTAAACTATATATAGTATCAGTTTGAATGCTGAGGAAAGATGATACGTAGTCTCTGAAAGGCAAGATGCCATTCTGAGGAAGAAGAGATCATACCTTTTGCTTTTTACATGCCTTGTTCCTAGTTCACTGGCATCAGTGTCATAATAAAGCTCTTTGGCCTTTGAAATGCTGAAATCTGGCATTAATTTCATGTGCATGAGTGAGAACAGAGCTAATTCTGTTCAGTGATCTTACTTTTCAGCTCAGTTCTTTTAACTAACTGCAGTGTCTGAAGTTAGCAGTGTCTGCTTCTAGCAGTGATAACACCCCATGTTTAGAGTTAATACCAACAATTGGTGTGCAGACCAAGGCCACTGATGGATCTTGTGCACAATGTTGTGTGGTGCAGAAAGTAAAAGGCTGCAGAGAGGAGTAGACAGGACAGATGACCCCAAACTGACCAGTGAGGTATTCCATCCCATCTAAATCATATTCAGTATAAAGATGAGGATCTCATCCCTCTTGGCCTGCTTTGCCAGCTTTGCTTGGCTTGGCTCAGGTCCTCTTCCGGTTTTCTCCTCAGCATCTGAGGAGGACTCTGTCCATTCCACCTTCAATCCTGATCTGTGTGTTCCTGAATCTGGTACCAGAATCCAGCTCCTGTCTGCTGCTGGGCCCAGTCCGGGAATCTCCCGGTGCCTGCTCTACAATATCAGTGGTGATGGTGAAGTAAGTGCCATCAGGGGGGATTGGGTTCAATACTGGTTTTGTGTATATATATTCAATTTTTATTATTACAATTCTAATTTTCATTAAAGCTGTTCTAGTTTCCTTTTCTAAATGCTAAGCCTCTCTCCCGTATTCCCTTTCTCTTCCCCTTTCAGGAGGGAGGGGAACTAACAGAGAGCATCTGTTATAGGTCTAAGGGGCTGCCCTGACCCTAAACTGTGACAGCATTGAAAGTGTGGGGTAAGGTGAAACCTGCACATTTTTATGAAGGATCTGGGGAGAGAAACACTTTTGATTGTATTTTTCTGCAATGCTTGCATGACAGGATTCTGACACTTGACTGTAGCCTCCAGAAAAACCTTCTATATAAGATTACAACAACAATAAAAAGTATAAAAGAGACAGCAGGTACTTTGGGTTTTTTCCACCCTATACTCAGGAAAAAGTGCTCTATTCTGTCATTCATATTATGCGCAAAAGATTGATATTTATCAGCATTGACACTTGGTGGAGCAGATGGCTGTGCATTGGATAAAGCAATTGCTATTACCAGTCTTGGATTTCATCTTTTTTGACATACCTTTTTCTCATCTATAAAGATGTATTTTTCTTGGATTGTTTATTAATTGTCATTAAAATAGCTGTTTAAACCCAATGATCATATACTCACTGTTCACACTAACTTATTACAATAGGATTCTTTTTAAGACATCCCTCAAGGATGTCATTAGGTGAATTTCTAAGTCATTTCTAAGTCATATACCCCTAGTATATGAGGAAGGGTGTTCATACAGATCCTGACTCTGGACAAAGGCAAGTCAAACTTTCATTGCGTTTGACAGCTCTTCATTACACCAGATGTATTTCAGCAGTGTTTTGTTTGTGGATGATAGAGCTTAAGCTAAAAGCTAGATGTGGCAAAAATGGGTGCAGACCACAGAATAAAAGCAAAATGACTAATCAAGCAATGCCTAGAAATCCCTCTACATGGGATAGAATCAACTTTCCTTTTTTTTTTTTTTTTTCTTTTTTTCTTCTTTTTTTCTTTTTTATGTGAAACTTTCTTTTCACCAGGGAAGTTGACAAAAAAAATGTCTGTCACAAAAGAGAAATTGAAGACTCAGTGCAGACAATAAGATAAAAGGAAGCTGTATGTGTGTTAAGCAGGAAACAAAAAACTCTAATATATGAACAGAACCTATAGAGAATTAGCCAAGCTAATGGTCAAGTTATATGTAGGAGAGAAGGTAGAAGTGAAATCAGAGAGCAAAAATGTTGTTTAAATGATCAAAAGATGTATTTTTATACAGGGAGTGATTAAAAGGAGGAAACCAGTGAGGATCAGAATAGAGGTGATAATTAGAACAGGCTGTTCATTTTTTCCATTAACTCACATACCAGAGCTGTCCTGATTTGCAAGTTTATGAATTTCTAGACTTTTAACCCATATTCCCCACATTTCATCTAGAAGCCATTAGTAAACTCCACAGGTAGAAGTGCTTTGTGCCTGCTATATGACATTGCTTTTACATGTTTGAAAAGGATCCAGCTTTTCATCACTTTTGGTTCATGGCATCACTGAGTTATATATATAACACAAAAGTGCATTTATCTAAACAATGAAAAGCTAATTCCTGCTGACAATGAAATTAGTATTCATTTATTGAGGCTAAAGAAGCTATAATAGGTTTCCCTGGTGAAAACAAATAAAGAATTTTTTGAATAAATGATTTTCACTCTTTGTTGTATCACAAAACCACATAACTGTATAATACTTTCAGGGTGGGTTTTAGGGGTGGTGGACTAGGTAATATAGATAAGGAGTTGTGGAAAGAATGATACATTTTCATATTGATGCACTATGTGTTAGGTTGGATAAATTGTTTCAGGGGGGAAAAAAAGGGAAAAAAAGGAAACAGACTTAAATATTTTACTACACATGCTGTAAAGATACTGTAATATATTTCAACAGTAATCCTTTTCTAAAACTATTAAAAACTTCCAGTGACTGACTGGAGTTTCAATCAGTCTTCAATCAGTCATTGTACTAAAAAAATATAAATTTGTGGAGAAGTGAAAAAAAACAGAGCAGCAAATAAAATCAAACAGTATTTCTTTTAAATTTTGGCTCTTTTAATTTACCAACCAAATCAATAATTAATAAGGTCTTGAATATATGGACTATTAGGGATGTTAGGAAGGGATGTTAGGTTGCACTCTCCAGGTTCCCCTGTCCATGCTCCAGTGCCAGGAAAGTCATGCCAAGCCCTTCCTGACAACAGGAACAGGTCAGATAAAAGCAGAAAAAAATATAAAAATTATGGTGGTTGACCACATAAATGAGGATTAACTATTTACAAGTACCCCTTAACGACACTGATTACATCATATGCTTCACTTTATGATTTCTTTTCTGCTGCTTTCGTCTCCTAGGTTCTTCTCAAGTTATGACCCTTTGCCCCTTCTCAAATAAAAAACCTGCTTCTGGTTGTTCTTAACCCATTGACCTCAATCTGCTGTCATGATACTCTTCTTTTGGTATTTATGATAGAATTACCATGGTAATTTCTCTTCAGTCAGTGATCCACAAAGTCACTATTCTTTTTTTTTTTTTATTATTCTTTTTTTTTTTTTAATCTACAACGTATTTTTCACACCATTGTCTTGTTAGTGTAGTCATAATGAAGGTTAACTATTTGCTTACACTTTATTTTCTCTTTGATTTAAGGAACATTCAGCAGTTTCTTATGTTGCTGTCTTGTTAATATAACTATATATTTAGAGTAAGTCATTTGTCTGCAAAGCTCAGCAACATCAGCTTCCATTTCCAAACACATACCTTAACTCTTTGAACAGAAAAGACCTGCATTTGTCCTTTCTGAGGTATAAGATTCATTAAAAGTAATTTTACTAATTAGAGGACCACAAGCTTGATCAGTTGATCTGTTCCATTGAATGTGAAATGGCCTGAACTTGCACAAGGAGAGGAAGAATTTTTTCACTGAAAGGGTTGTCAAGTCTTAGAAAAGGCTGCCCAGGGAAGTGATTGAATCACATCCCTGGCCATGTTTAAAAGTCATGCAGATATGGTACTTAGCAACATGTGGATTTGATAGGTGGACTGTTTAGTGGATAACAAATTGGTTGGATGGTCACATCCAGAGCACAGTGGGCAATAGCTCCATGTCCAGATGGAGATGGGTGTCAAATGATGTCCTTCAGGGGTCTGTACTGGGTCCAGTGATGTTTAATATCTTCATCAATGACCTAGATAGTAGAATCGAGGTCACCTTCAGCAAGTTTGCAGATGACATCAAGCTAAGGGGTGCATCTGACACACCAGAGGGACAGGATGACACCAGAGGGACCTGGACAGGCTTGAGAGGTGTGCCTGTGTGAACCTTATCAGGCTCAACAAGACCAAGGGGGAGGTCCTGCACCTGGGTCATGACAACCCTCACTATCAATACAGGCTGGGAGATGAAGGGACTGGGAGCAGCCAGGAAGAGAAGGCCTTGATGGTACTGGTGGATGAAAAATTGGACATGAATCATCAATGTGTGCTCTCAGCCCAGAAGGCCAGCCATATCCTGGGCTGCTTCAAAAGAAGCATGCCAGCAGGTATAGGGAGGTGATTCTGCTGGTGTACTGTGCTCTGGTGAGATCTTACCTGGAATGTTGTATCCAGTTCTGGAGCCCTCAGCAAAGGAAGGACATGAGCCTGTTGGAATGTGTCCAGAGGAGGACCACCAAAATGATCAGAGGGCTGGAATACCTCTCCTCTGAAGTAAGGCTGGGAGAGTTGGGGATGTTCGGCCTGGAGAAGAGAAGGTTCTAGGGAGACTTTATTGCAGCCTTTCAGTACTTAAAGGGAGTCTATAGGAAAGATGAGGACAGTCTTTTTAGCAGGACCTGTTGCAACTGGCTAAATAGTAATGGTTTTTAACTCGAAGAGGGTAAGTTTAGACTAGATATAGATAGACTAGAAAAGGAAGATATCTTTTACAATGAGGGTGGTGAAACTCTGGAACAAGTTGTTGCCCAGAAAGGTGGTAGATGCCCCATCCTTGGAAACATTCCAGGTCAGGTTGGTTGAGGCTCTGAGCAACTTGATCTAGTTCAAGATGTCCCTGCTTCGTGCAGGCAGGTTGGACTAGATGACCTTTAAAGGTCCCTTCCAACCAAAACTATTCTATGTTTCTATGATTCTATGAATTAACAAAAGGGGAGGGGAAGGGAAGAGGTTTCATAAATGTGTAATAAACACACATTGATAAAAATCTTCAAAATTTGCTCTTATTTCATGTGTTTTTCAAAGTAATGCAGTAAATCTGAAAAACACATTTTCTACACACTAAAACTCCACAGTGCTGAATATGTAACATGAAAATGGCATCTCTCATGGCTTTATAAATTTCCATATAAATCTACTGTGAAAGAGTGAAACAGTAGTTTGTAATTAAAATCTAGGTTTGTTCCAGAATGCACCTAACAGTGCAAGCAGTAAATTAGAAGGAAATGTAATTAAAAGTATTTAAACAAAAGTACACTGAGTGTTTGAACTCCTTCTGGGAAAACCTTTTCAAGATCTTTAGCCTTAGAAAAGTGTCTTATTCATAATGTAAAAAAAGAAAAATAAAAATAAAACATTTTTATTTTTCTTCCCAAATATTTTAAGATTACCATGAAACTACATTTCCAGCCTCTACCATTTTGTGATTCTGTAATTCCTTGAGTGCAAGTGATTGACACCTAGAGAGAGGCATGCTGATTCCCATACCTCTTAGGTTCTCAGTACTGGACTTCCTGTTTGCCTGCAATGAAAGACAAAAGTTGTTCCCTCTGCTTGCCTTCCTTTACAAGACAAGCCCCAGAAAACAACTTTTCTCTTGCTTTTATCACAGCAAGCTGCCAGACTCCAGTCACTACAGGAGCTATGCCATCTACCTGCTTAATTCAGGAATCATGCTGGTTATTGCATCCCAGGTCTAAGAACTGATAAGCAGTTCAGACCATACATTATCTTTAGATGACAAAATCTTTTGCCCTTCGTGCCCATAGTGAAGAGTGATGCAATAACTACATTAGACATTGTGCATAGGACTTCACTTTGTCCAGATTTAACTCTCTAAAATCAGGTGACTAATCCATATCATCATCTAGGCACCTAAAGAAGGTGATTCACGCCGTCTGACAATACACGTCCAAGATAGCAAGGATGAATTGTCAGTTGTGGTGCCTTTCTCTCTCTACTGACAGCCAATTTTGAGTCTCAATTTTAAAATTAACTGATTTCTTAGATATTATATTTTATTTTCTGTTTGTTTTTTTAACAGATCATTGGTAGTATACACTAGTCACACTGGTGAGCACACCCATTTAGAAACAGCTGGTATTTTTGAGCTGGCAAACCTATGGATTCTAGCATTAGGCCGAGGACTTGCTTGAGGCCAAAAAAGCTGACATTTACAAAAATATGAAAGCGGAGACTTAGAATAAAATTACCAAACTCACCTGATCTAGAAATCTGACATTAAAATGTGACTAACTGGAAAATAATTGTACTGCTGAGACTAATCTCCTGTTTGCATACTTGATTATTTCAATTATACTAGGTACCCATTCAATTAGTAAATAAGTTATCCCATTATGAAGCTGTACCCAGAAAATAAACTGTACAAATACTGGAGTTAAAACACTTGGAGACCTTGAAGCTTTTAGCATAAATACAAAAAGGTGACTGTAGCATATTAGTTAGTATGTAACTTAGTTAGTAGGTAACTAAGAATATGTAAAAAATAATAATAATACTAATAAAAGTATTAGCTTGTGGAAGGCAAGCAGAATAATAATAAAAGGCTTTTAAGATCATAGAGTCCAACCCTTAACCTGAACACAAAAATGTGGAAAAAAGGTGAATAAACTAGCAATATTATTGATGAAACGTACGGTCTACAGTCTAACTTTAACTTAGGCTGGGCTCACCTGTGCCTCAAAATTCATTATTTTGGAAATAGTTCTGAAGAATTAAAAAAGTTCCCAGAAAAAAAGACATCAGAATCAGTATAGGCCCATAAAAGCCTTCTGGGATACATTGCCTCTGGTCACTCTCACTGTTTTATTTTTCAGGTGTCTTCAGCAGTGCTTTACAGCCCACATACCCTGAAGCCTACACTGCAGTTTTTTTTTTTTTTCATGAACAGCAAAATGTATACTGTATATCATGTAGGTTTATGACACTGCAATTAAACATAGGTACTGGGACTTAAGTTTAAAAAAGGCAAACATGTGCATGAGAAGAGAATCCATCAATCTGAAACCCTTCTGAACTGGGATTGGAAACATATCACCCTGTAACTTCCCTGGTTTCTTCAAGCCCTCCAAAACAGGTGTTGAACTATTCAGGGCTCATACCTCACTCTCCACTTGTACATGTAATGAAATGTGTCCTGTTCCAGAATGAAAAACACCAGGAACTTTTGGCTAAAAGATCTACCTTTGATGGGCCCAAAGGCATACAGGGTGTCATGGTCCAGTATTCGGATACATGGCCATTTTTTATGATCTTGCCAGGACAAAACAAAGATAACACAATATCAGGTGCACAAATAGGCACTGGGGCTGGTGTGTGGTCTTATGAGAGATTGGGCAGAACCCTCTTGCTTTCTAATGCTCCTCACTGCAGTGGGAGGCTGGGTGCAGCTGCATTTTGCCTTCCCTCCCCTGGTATAAGCCACACAGCAGCTGCACCCCTTTGTTGTCCAGCAGGACCTGTGAAAAGGTTTAAAGGTGATCCCAAATGGTGTAATTAAGATGCAAACGAGGTCAGATGTCACATACACAACAAACTTTTATTAGAGTAACAAACAAAGTCCCTAGAGTGGATAGGACAGGGAAGAAAAACAGAGAGAAAAGAAAGGAGAAAGCAGAAATACAGACGACAGCAAGCGATAGGAAAGTTACCACCATGGTCCAGCGATGTCATCGGTGGGGAAGTGCTTCTTCACACCCATAGTGTCCCAGATTTTTATATAGTTCTTGCCCACTGCACCCCCCGCTTTCCTCCCTGTACAGGTCAGAAACTCCTTCTATCTTCTCTGTGCTCCTCCGAGATAGGATTGGGGAGGGGATATGGTGTCAGGGCTATGTCCTGCAGATAGTTGCAAAAGAGGAGGTTGAGACAATTGGCACCCCAAGATTAATTTATTGCAGGGGAGGTTCAGTCCTAGCAGGAGGCTTGAGACTGGCACTCTTTATCTTTTCCTGCTAAGTCAATAGTTTTCAAGGCCTGGTTATCACTGGACATTCTGCTCCCAGCATCAGCTGTAAAATTCCTTTGTTTCCAACCTCAGCATGTCCCACACTAAACTCCCCAGTTCTCAGGTCTGGGCGGGGAAGTAAAACGGTTTGGTGGGTTGCTGAGACATCTCTTTAGTCTGTCCACAAGTCTTGTTTAACTCTTAGATGTTTCAAGACAGACAACAGATATCCTGAGTGCCTAAGTACATCACTTATCTCTTGGATTGTTTGAGACAAGCACTAGACATCCTGAATGTCACACAGGGTATCTAGCAGTTATACATGGTCAAACAACAACACAAATACTCCTACACCACAAATACTCCTCTCGTGAGCCACAAGCTAAAACTGACTGTGGAGCTGCTGTTGGCTCAGTGAATCCAAGCCCCCCAGTTACAGGCTTTATATAAATATAGCTGTAAACCACTCAGATAAAGCATATGATACTCAAAACCATGGAGAGGTTTTGGGAGAGCATAAATAGCTGTGGGCTGCAGACAAATTACTGTGCAAGAACAGGATTATATAACTGTAAAATCAGGTAATAAGGGTTCTTCTGAAGTCATCTGGACTTATGTTTACATCCATAGTTTCAAGGATCTGTGCTAGGTGCTTTATTCTTTACTAGATTTTTAAAGATATTTTCAGAGTAACATAAGGTTCACCTTAAGAAGATAGCATACCTTGTTTTGTGTCATCAGTTCAACTAGTATTAGTTTCTACAGATATTTTATCTAATATATGCAAATACCACACTCCCATCATTCCTCTCATTTCATGTTGATTTTTAGTTGACCTTTTAATTACTAAAGCAATAACTGTCTAACAGCAGAAGACAATGTTCCCTAGAAGAAATTATTTTGATCTTTGTATCTTGCTATATTTAAATGGAGAAATTTATGTTGTTTTTATAACGAAGTTAAACTTTCCAGAATGCTTTTTAACTTTATTGTTACATCTGTGGACAAAGAATGCAACCTCCATATATACTACATTGTCACCAGAAAAACATAGGTTTAACAACAGAAACTGAAAGATAAGAAGTGTCGAAAGAATAGTGTTTAACATGTTGAATATTGCCATGGTGTAGCTCTGTTAGGCAGCTCAGCCCCACACTGCTGCTTTCTCACTTCCCCAACTATGGGATGGGAGAGAGAATCAAAAGGTAAAGGTAAGAAAACTCATGGCTGGAGTCAAAGAAAGTATAACAGGTAAAGCAAAAGCTGTGTGCGCAAGCAAAGCAAAATAAGGACTTGGCAGAATTGCAGACTCACAGAATGGTAGGGGTTGGATGGGACCTCTGGAGGTCATCTAGTCCAAACCCCCAGCTAAAGCAGGTTTGACTAGATCATGTTGCACAGGAATACATCCAGGTGGGTTTTGTAAGTCTCCAGAGAAGGAGACTCCACAACCTGTCCAGGAAGCCTGTTCCCATGCTCCATCACCCTCAAAGTAAAGAAGGTTTCACTTTATGTTAAAGTGAAACTTCACATGTTGTAGTTTATACCCATTACCCCTTGTCCTATCACTAGGCACCACTGAAAAGAGACTGGCCCCATCCTCTTAACCTCCACCCTTTAGATATTTATAAGCATTGATGAGATCCCCTCTCAGTCTTCTCTTCTCCAGGCTAAACTTCATTCATTGCCAGCTGTCTGCTAGTATAGGACAAAATAAGTCTTTAAATCTCATGCATCCTTAGGTGTTAAAACATGGCTTCTGTCCTTTTTCAAATGTTCCTTGCTTTGTCCTCTGCAGAATGAAATCTGCACATCACTTTTCATCTTTTAGAAGACTTTTTTTTGTTTGTTGTGTTTTGTTTTTATGAATAACCATATTCAGATACATCGTAAGCTTCTAAATTTGCTGCAACATCTTGCAGAAGTGATAGATTATCATTATCAGCATTATGCTGATTGAAAGCATCTGGTTATGTAGCCAAACAAGTAAAAACATTTTCAATGTATAAAATCTGAGCAAAAGAATAAGCTTAAAAGTTATGACTATACCAAAAAAATTTGGACACATATAAGTCAAAATATATATGTATTTATTACAGCCATGGGCCTATGACTAAATTTTAGTGGGCTAACAATTCTTATCAAGCAGCAAAGGCAAAGAACAAAGCCAATAATGTTTTTTCTCTTGATTTAATTTTTTTTTTTTTTTCCTTAGGGAAAATATAAAAGCATTCAAAAGGCAAGGTTTCTTTTGCATTCATCAGGGATAGAATAGATATTTTTAAAGTTACACACTGAAGGTGGAAATGTAAGATCGACTAGTGTATTCTATTGATCTTAATATGAGTTAAGTTACATTTATTTTTCAAATAGGTATTTATTCATATTATTTAAGATCAATGTCAACAACATACTGTTGTAGGAAGGACTATAGATTAACAACTTCAGCATTTCAGCAAAATTGACTACCTTTCTCTTCTCAAGTTTGCTAAGAAATTTTGGCTGCTTCTCAAAGAACATATGCAAAATATTGAATTTTGAATACTTCACAGATTAAGTACTCAATATATATGTATATTAGTACATTTTAAATAACAGGTTTAGAAGACATTTAATGTCCTTTCCCTTACTTTAAAAAGTTGATACTTCAAGCTTTACAAATTAAGGTCAGTTAAAATAAACAGTCAATTTATTGTGGTTCTTGGTCCTCATCTGTTCCTTCTTTCACATGATAAATCTTAATTATTTAGAAAAATAATCCAGTTTCTTTCTTTCCCTTCAGATCAGATCCTCACATCTGACACTTTCAATGATAGCTAAACAAAGCACAATTTGCACAAACATTTTTAGAACAGAAGATAACAGAAGTTTCATACATCATGAATAATAAAAAGTGATTCTAGTAGTCATAGTGCAATAGTCATGCAAAACAGAGCTGACTTCTGGATCCTAGTTTTTCCCCTGGTTGTCTCAGGTGATGATATTTAGAAGACTATATAACCAACTTTCCTTTAATGTCCTCTATTTTTTTCCTTCCATTGTAGTTCTCAAGTGGTATTTAGGAAGCCGTAACCATGATATTAAAAAAACACAGATATATTTTACTATCAGTTTGTCTACTGTTCATAGTTTGTGGCTAATTTAAATCTGACTGCTAGTCTGTCCGATGTTTTACTGACCATCTTCTTTACATAATCCTCAGTAATAGAGATATGGAGACAAAAGCTGCTCAAACCTACGTAAGATTACTATCAGGTTTTATGTTAGAGTACCTCAGATGTTTTGTATAATCTTCATGAAGTCTGCACTGACATATCTGAGATGTCTACAAGATTTCTGTCTTTTTTGGCATCCACAAAGACTTTTTATTTTAATTTATTGAAAATAAAATCTGTAAATTTATACTTACCATGTTAAAAAAACCAACACAAAACCAAAACCAAATCAAACAAAACAAAACAAAAAGAACCAACCAACCAAAAACCAGGCAAACTCCCCAACTTGGAAATGAAATCTGGACTTTTAAAATTAGAATAATTAAATAAATAAATAATAAA
>JANHGN010025615.1:48421-61555 GCA_024605025.1 Megaceryle maxima | reverse complement strand
TAAAAATTCTGCTAAAATGGCTCATTAGCAATTATGCAAAGACCCAGCCATGACTAAGAAACATATTCTCAAACCTAGCTTAAAGAGAATGAAACCAAAATAACTGAAGTGGAAATTAAAATATGGTAAAATTTGGTAAATTAATATTTGGCAAAAAAATAATTACAATTAACATGCTGCAAAAATATCACTTGGAAAATAATACAAGGAAAGTCAAATCATTTATTCAGTACTGACTTCAAATCTAATAACAATTCCTCCAATTTTCCCATTTTGCTATAAGAATATTAGTTTATGTTTTGAACCTGTACATTTTGCTGAAAATCTCTAGCTTGTAACTTACAAAGTGAAATAACTGAAATGAAGGATAACTGGCACCTACTTCATAAAAGAATGTATCTGTAGTTGAGAAAAGGACTGTTAGTTTTTAAAACAACATAGCATTGTATGGAAATGGTAGTAATGAGGTGTTGATAGATTCTTTCAAGAGACTGTCTCATTACAGAGTTTATGACAGAGACTACACTGATGGGAGATGAGTCTAGAAAGACGACACTTCCACCTGGAGACATTATTATAAAGAACAGAAGTCTTCACCTTTAGACAAGTGTTTTCTTTCAGAGGAATACAAATAAGCTACACTTGCAGTTCATGTATCAGTGCAAAGTTACTTCCAAAACAAGCAAAACACTTCTCTGACTCGTTAATCAAATTATGAAGACAGACCTATATTTTATCACCTAAAAAATATTTGCTTTGCATTATAAAAATACTTCACACATGAAGGATATTGAAAAAGTTGTACTCCTGTTATTTAGAGAACACCTGCACTGGAAGGAAATATATTTGGTTTAAACCTCATTATCAGTTAAAATATTTAAAACTGAAAACTCCAGTTTTAGAAATGTCATCGTTTTCTGCTAGACCAAATAAAAATCTTGTGTTAGAGATTTTAAAAACAAACATTACAATGTGTGGTATCTGATGTTAGAATAATATTTCTATGTTCTTTTAAAACTTATGTTTTCTCATAAGATTTCTGAACTGCAGAAAAAAAAAAAAAGTCTACCAAGGCATAAATTCAGGCTTGAACCAACATGCTATTCCTTTTCTCATACACTAGATTTGATTGTTCCCACACATATTTAAAATTACATCTGCCATACCATAATGGCAATATGTTACTTTTAAATTCTTAGCATCTGTTCTAAAACTTTCACCCTGAAAGATATCTTAGAATCTAACAATATATTGTATCTTGTCAGAAATTGTTATGCCTTTTAGTATGAATTCTGTGCTGCTAATATATTCTTAAACTTCAATTGCCTGTGTTTCACAAAATGTAGTGCATCTTATCTCTCTTCTGAATAAAGAAGGTATTAATCTTTAATTTTAAAACATAATGGCTACATAATCTTAATCAAACAATATATTTCATATCATTACATGTACAATAGGTCAGTTTAGAGAAATTTTAAAGAAACTTCACTGAACTTACTTTTTTATCTATTTTTTTCCTTTATAAACATATAAAATAACTAAATATCAGTGTACCAGTGCACTCATTAAAGAAAGAAATATAAATTATTATGTTCTCAAAAGAAGAATAATATTTTGCAAAGTTTCAAATCCCGTCATATGTCTGTCCATTGAAGAATAGCTATGTTAAATCCATTAATAAATAATGTACTTATTTCTTATATCTTCTGGGTTAGAAAATCTATCAATTCCTAGCACCCAGTTACAGCTTTGACCATTGCTTATTTTCATTTCAGATATTTTTCCTATGTAATAATGCATTGCTTGCCTTCATTGCTTGCCTGCCAAAAAGATGCAAATGTAACTGTATACTCGTCACTTTCAGAATTCCTCAGGAAATCACTCAGCAGTCTGCAACTGATACTCCTCTTGTTGTGCCACAGATTCTATTCCAACTTCTATCTTCCCACTGGAAAGACTTTTTCATTCAGAGACACAATCCCCAAAAGGCTCACTGAAGGTATGTTGGAAATGTAGAACAAATGTATCTAGAAAATCTCTATCAAAATAAAAAAAATGATGAAATATAAAAGAATTTTTTGCTTGTTTTCATTTTTGATGACCTTCACTTCATTAATTTGAAGAACAGTTTGAAGAGACAATTTTCCAATTAATTTTTGTGTATTTAAAATTTATATAGTTATAGAGTTGCTTTCTAGAGCTCCAGGCTCTTGTCCAAGCAAAAATAATCTCATTTTCTTCTGGATAAAATTCAAGAGCTTTGAATAAAGACAATCTCTGAAAGAAACTGTCACAAATTTATGAACTCCAGGAGGGATTATAGCAGGGGCTAGAGACTTGTTGGGGATTAGTAAATCTGAACTAGGAAAAACAATAGAAGACTTTGTTGAATCTTAGAAGGTTAAGATCAAGACTGAGATGTTGCTCAAACCAGCCCTTTGCTTATTCCACTGAATGCTTTTCACTCACAGCAGTCTCTAATAGACCAAAGATTTAAAGCTATTAAGCTCAGCCTGAAGTTAGTGAGTAATACCACTGGAATATGATTTCAGGTAAAATTCTGTCCTGCTTAAATCACCAACAAGGGTCTCATCAACTTCAAAAAAGACAGCATTCCTCCACAGAATTCAATATCACTAACTACAGAAGGACATGTTTTCTACAATTATGCAAGACCAAACATTAATTACCAGGAAAAATTGACCTTCCATTAAGAATGTACATTTATTTTAATTTTTTTTAATAGTTTAAAACAAATTTAAAAGAGAAAACAAAATATTAGAACTTACATTCAATATCAAGGTACATGCTCTTTTGATGTCCACCAATTCTACTTGCAGCTTCACAGTCATATCTCCCTGAATCTGACAACTTCACATCTTTAATATGCAGTGACGATTTTCCATGCTGCCCTTTGACTTCTATACGGCCATCTGGGCTCTGTTTACATTGATTCAGGAAAAAGAAAGGTTTTAAATATATATGTATATTTATTATGTCATATATTAAACACTATTGACAAGTATGACTGAAAACACTTCTTCACAGCTAAGCAACTTCTAAATTTCTTAAAAAAAATAATTGTTCTACTCCTAGGCATTATAATCAGGGGAATGGGCAAATGTTTAAAGGAACATTGTCAAGGTAAACCACAAAATATATCCACTTATGACAGGAATAGTGAATTGCATACTCAGAAGCTGTTTATGATACCACTTATTTTGTTATGATGCTGCAGTTAATAAAGATGCATACATGTAAAATCAGAGCATTATCTTTTTTGCCCTCAAAAATGTAACTGTGGAACTGAATAGAAATATTCCCTCAAACCATGATTAATACACAAATCCAGTCAAGATTTATTTCCATTATTCAGATTTTCTTGTCAGAAGCTTACAATTGTTAAAAAAAACCCCCATGATCCATAAATGCCACTGGAAATTTCTGGATTTCATTTCCACATCAGTGCATGGAAAAAGGCAAAGGAGAAAAATGAATACTGGCTTCTGATTTTCTAGAGCATAAATTTTTTATTTATCAAGTTCATAAAAATCCTTATCTATAACATATTATCTTCAAAACCTATTTCAATTTCAAGACTATAAAATATTAAGGAAAACTAAATAAAAAATTTTAAAAAACAAATACTCTGCTTGACACTTCAATCTTCATATAGTAGTATACCTAAGGATAAGGAAGTTCTTTTTTAAATCTGGTTATGCTCTTTACTTGTTTTGTAGCTTTGGGATACTTGCTTTACTTCTCTCTCTCCCTCTCTCTTTTTTTTTAAAAAAAAAAAAAAAAAAAAGCTGTTAAAAATACTATTAATACTATTTACCTACCTTCAGGAAGGTGGAAAAGGGAGGGAAAAACAGTTACTACTTAATTGTATCACATTTAAACTTTAAATATACATTCATTCTAATACTATAAATATATACACTCAAGTTTACAACTTTTTACACTAAATACTTACCAAGTGTACCAAGCTGATATTTAAGTGACTGATCTTTTAACTTGTACAATTTTTTCTTCACTGAATACAGGAAAAATGCACACAATTGACATCTTAAAATATTTGATATAAAGCAGTCATATAAAGTATACTGTTCATCATAATTTCTTTGGAAAGAAAAGTATTGTGATTCCACATCATAATTCAGGACTGAATTCTGTCTCCTGTGAAAACGTCCCAGCATAGATACGTAAATAAAATTTATGGAATTTTAACACAAGAGCAAACTGAACACCCTGTGGACTGGTAAAAATTAGTAACTAAGACCACACAGTTATCTATTTTGTCATTTCTAATGCTGAAACTTCTGTTTTCATTACAGCTTTATTATACAAAAGAGAAAACCAGTGATTGTAAGCGATTTGGGGGTAATTAATGGGATAATTAAAATGCAGTTTCTCTAAAATAAAACATTAAGTATTCTTCTAATTTCTGACATACAAAGTACTTCCTTTGTCATGTATTATAAATGTCTATATAGAGAGACATAATAACAGTATTATTTACCTGTAGAGTATCTGCTTCTCTTTTAAAACATCAGGTATGTAATAGAAATGTAAATCTACATTACTCCTAACTAAAATGTACACACACTTCAGCAATTTTATTTCTGATTTTACTCTGATTACAAATATTACCCTTAAAAGTCACATTCAAAACTGTGACAAGACATATGCTGAAATAACTTATGACTATGAATCACAGACACAGTACTAAATCTTGTATTAGTGATTCATTAAGAGCTGCCCTCCTAATGCACTAAAGTAGCTGTAGACAATAGTAGCAGAGAACAGTTTTTTTGAGAAAAATATTCTGTTTGCCCTTCCTTACTGTATTGTACAACAAGGAGTCAAAATCCTTCTTAGTACCTTCCCCTTGCACAACATAAAGTGTCTTTCTGCGAAATTATACTGATGTATAGCTATGTAGCTATACATGTATTCTTTCACCATAATGTTCTGAATTAGACCAGAGATTATTCAGTTAGCTTTATTTTCTGTTTCCAATAATAGGTTACTAGAAGCATATATGGAAAACATAAAAAAAAAAAAAAAAAAAAAAAAATTCCTTCAAAAGGTAATGCTTCATTCTCTAAAAAACAAATATGTACTAGTTGTAATATCTGTGCAGTCTGGTCAGAAGGATCCTGTAAAAACAGGATCCTGTAAAAAGAGTTAAATTATTTATTATCCTTACTAAAGTAACTAAAGGTATTTCTACAGAAGTATAAAATTTGCAGTGCTATTTTGTATGTGATTAAAAGGGAAAATTTTATCTGTTCAATAGTAATCCCCAAAACTAAAATTCACTACATAATTTACTAAGTATTTCACTATAATTAATTCTAAACATTTCGAGGCAGATGCAAGTGCTAACTGATGCTTAAAAAAATAAAAGATGTGACAAAAAAAAGCACAAATATCCTTAATATTACATAACTTTTACTGTATCTTCTCAATCTTATTTTTAGTTTATCTATTTATTTCCTAATTTTGAGTGAAAAACAAAAATAAAGCTGTTAAAAAATATTACTTACCTATCTTAATTATTGAGGAAGGTGTAAAAGGAAGGGAAAACAAGTTACTATTTAACGGTTGCTATTAATACTGATGGAAAAAAATTTGGTCTGTACCAAAAATAACTTTCCTGTGATCTCATATATCAGAAATAAATAAAAAAAAAATTAAAATATGGATAATGCAATATCTTGCATTTATGGTTTGATCAATAAAAACAAGTCAGTAAATACTCTGACTTATAAGAGTTGTTTGCCTAACCACGTCTATTCTCATCATCAGTATTCTCATCATACAGTAAGAAGCATTTTGAGAGATCTACGAAGTTAAGCAAAATCCACAAAACCAAATAAAATACATAACAATTGTAGGCAAGAAAAGTTGGCCCAAATTACCATAAGAATATGTATTTACTAAATTGAATTTCTACTTTCTCAAAAATTTCTCAAATTATTACAATAGCTTCTTCAAATGTAAAGTAATGTAAAATGTATAATATGATGTTTCTTTCTGCATTGCACAGAATGGGTATTGTACTGTATCTTCTTCATGAAAGAGTCGTGTTCACTGGTTCTATTCTGCAGATGGATTAGTGTACAATTCCATTAATTTTTCTGCAAACAACAGTGCAATGCCTGATTAAAAATATCCTGTTTGACATTCCTGAGCACAGAAATAAGCGACAGAGAAGGATGCAAATACAGACCAAGAAAATGCCATTTATAAAGAAAGAAAACGTTTTGAAGCAGTTCCTTAAGTCTAGAAAGGATTCCCAGAATATGCTGGAGATCAATGCAATCAAATAAAAAATGCTAGATACCATGATGAATTTTCACAAGGACTTCAAAAATACTCATACCATAGAACAATACAGTTCAGCCATGTAAGTCAGTTAATACAGAACTGGAAAAATAAGTCAAGGACATATTCTGATGACACAAGTAGTACAGTAACAGTGTAATCATGCTCAAACACATCTAGGAATGAATATTAGGAATGTAGCAGTGATACAGAGGTTGACTGTGGTAAAAAACAATGAAGAAGCTGGAAGAAAAACTGAATACGCTCTAGTAGCCTAAAGCAAAAATTGAAACTATGCCAGTTACATTTTTTGGTTCTTTCAAAGGACATTATAAAACTGAGACTACACTGACAAAGCAGAAGTTTGCATTCATTCCATCCATAATGTCAGTCTTCTTATTGAAGTTTGAGAAGCAAATACACAATGTCAAACAGAGGCAACACTAATCTTGGGGTCTGCACCCACCAGAACTTTATATCTCATGGTAAAATCTTTCTGAGGCTTATTTCCCTCCAGCACTAAGTATGGAGCGAATACCATGTAACATAGTAACACAACAAAACAGGAAGATGAAGAGACAGCACACATGGGAACACAAAGTACACTGCACCTGCCTAATATTTCTTAGTAGAACTTCACACCAGGAAAAAAGCTTTAGAGCTGCCACTGGTGACACATCAAAATACAGATACAATCTCTATTAATAATGTTAATAATTTTCAAGTCTGCCTGAAATAAAAATGGACACCTACTAAACTAGAATATTTTTTCCTTTCAAATATTATAGTGGGAGAGATGTAAAATACATACTATAGTCTTTTCTGCTAAATTGGATAAATACATATACTTTTTTTTTTTTTCCTTAGGATTAAGACAGACTATAAAAAATAGACAAAAGAAAAACGTTACGAACAGAACAGTCTCTGTTGTTCAATACTTATGATTTCTGTACATTCCCTGAGTTACTCCATAACACCTATCATAATGGAGCATTAATAATCAGTGAGGTCTGAAATACATACATGCTCAACACAGTTTCATACAGATATACATATTTCTTTACAGAGATTAATAAGTAAGTATGTTAAACAGGTGTTTAAACTCTAATACACTGGAAGAATAATTTCAATAAACAGATCATTGTGTAACCTGAAAAAAGCATAAAGCTAAAACACAGGTGATAAATCTTCAGTAGAGACTAAGAGTGTCCTACTTAGGTACAGTTGACATTGTAACTTTAACCACAAAAAACCTCACATGCTCTAAATTAAGAATATAACATTGCACAGAAAAACAACTTTATATTGAATACTGACAGTAATCGAGTTTTCTGTCATTGTGAAAGAAAAGAACTCTTCTATACAGGTCTCCAAGTAAAATGATCCATAATTACAACACCCAAGTATAAAAAAATGCCTTCTGGGGAAAAAAAATAAAAATAAAAATCAATAAATCAAAGGGTAAATACTTACTCCACTAGCAATATTCTTACTCAGAATAGATAGCTCAGAATATAAATCATAAGCTAATCATAAAATGGGAGGTATGTAATCACCTGAGAATAACTCTACAGATTCTGTGGAAGCAAATGTATATTTTGATAAATTTCTTGTCATGCTATATATGTTAATCTACTACCTGACTTTTTTCTACCATGATCTTGTTTCTCAAACTTCTCATACAATTTGTAGTTCCACATGTGAATATTCTCTAAGTCCTGTCTAGCTGATGCTGATCTGACTGGTCTATGCACAGTTCCAAAACATGTTCCAGAGCTCCTAAGGCAGTGCCAGAATGATGGTTACTGTGTATTTAAAGGGTTCCACATGAAGAGAGAATAGGGATGTGATGAGACAACAACATCCAAAAAGAGACAAGAACAGCTTCTGAGACAACTTACTCAGGTACTGTGGAGTGTTCAATCTTTACAATTCCATTGCTATTGTAGTAAAACAAGTGTAATTTCTCAGAAGGGGAGAATTAGCTCATTATGATGTTCAGAAATTGTCATTCTTTTTCAATCATAGAAAGCTGTATTTGGGAAGAGGTGGATGGTGTGATTAGTGGTTGAGTTTTATTTATGAACCATTTCTCCAACTCCCACTGAGAAAGTGTAGCACGAAATGAGATGAAGTTGTATGGCTGCCAAAATGTGCATTTTGAGTTGGCTGAAAGCAGGAGTGAAAGGTGAGAACAGATGCAGAAACTGGTGACTCATTTGTAGCTGGATTTTGGTAATATTGCTTGGATGGTTAGAGCAGCTGTGATTTTGTGTTGATTATCTTCCCTCCTACAGAGTTTACCATTCGTCTGACAAAGCACTCATTCATCCCTTCAACTCCAAGTGCAAGACTGCAAGGTAAAATTCTAGACAAGTTGAAATATCTTTGTTAGGTTTTCTTCTAATGTTTAAAGCTTATTTGTGATCAAAGTGCCATTACTGCCCCTAGTTACACCGCTGCAGGTCAGTTGTACCTGTCACAAATTTACGATATATGTGTTCTGACACCTTGCTATTTTGGATGTGCATTGCATATGTTTACAACAGAAAAGATGAAGAAAAAGTGGCTTAGAATTGAGAGTATTGTTTCTTTTGTGGAACATGGTGCAACATACTCAAGAACAGTCATTGTAAGACCATAAATTTTGAGTAAAAACTGCAGACCTTTTTCAAGTTCCTCAAAAGGAGCTGCTGCAGATATAGATGGTGGAAGATCCTCACACTGGTGTTGGGAAGGATGGAGGGAGGGGAAGAACCTGTTTTAATTTGATGCCTATCTCGTCTTTCTTCACATCAAATTGCCAAAATTGCCAATGCATTCTATTGTCCTGGTCAAGTTCCAAGTACGCATCAATGAATTTTCAAGGAGAAAACAAATACTGATTAACAGAATCATCTTTTAAATTTCATGGTTTTTTTTTTTTTTTTTTTTTTTTTTTCAGGAAGCTTTCAGATTTCGGGTTGTGTTGATATCCACATGAGAGGAAATCTTCAGATCACATACTTCAGGCTGCTTTTTCTTATATGTGAGATTTAAGCAGATCATAATTGCTCATGAAACTATTTATTGAAGTAGCATGAAAGATAAGAACTTCTGCAACCTGACATGCTGATACTAAATCATAAAATTCCAGAGGTCTATTAAATGCAAGTGACCAGCAATTCCTAGTCTGAAAATCTACCTTTGATGATGAGAAAGGGCTGTTAGTCAGAACAGCCATCATCGTGTAGAAGCTGATGGAAGCTCCCTTCTGGATTATGGATGGTATATTCACAATATTTCCCATTTTCTTCAGGTAAATGTATTCTATCCATGCACCTGTTGGAGACAGCAGAAAATTCCAGAGTATTGCTACGTGCATATGCCTTAATGTCCAGTGAATCAGAATAATGCTACAGCAGTGTCTTGGACATGAGTGATTTTTATAGGAGACCTTGTGATTTTTTTTAGAACTGCAGCTCATTAAATATATATGTCAGCATGCTGCAAATTTCTGAATTCATTAGGAATTTGCTTTTGCACAGGAAGAAACTACTGAAGAATTTATTGTTTGTAGATCTACAGTGTAACCCCAGGGAAGTAAAAAAAAACTAATTCTGAAGAAAAAAATATTGCTGTTTTGATTTTTCTGTTTATCTGAAGACATAGCAGTTACTTTTAAAGAATTCAGATTGGAAATAGAAGCAGGTTCTATGCAGGCATGTACAATCTCAGGAAAAAAATGTATTTTTGAAAGCTTTATATAACTTCTAGGATTTATGAACTGATGTTTTGATTGATTCATGCTGGGATTTCTTTCAGACTTAAGTTGTTATGTAATGAGATGGCACGGGACATCAATACAACAAAAACACTTACTAAGACATGTAACAAAAAAACTGAACTTCTTTCCTTGATTGGTTTTTAGTCTCAAAAAATTATAAAAGAAAAATAATGAAAAAAGAAAATATGGTGATCATCTATTCAAGATCACTTCTGCTAAAGATGCACAAGAAAGAAATAGTTGATGATTTTCAATGACAAAAATATAAACATCATATGAGAATAGCTTGTAAAGGAAAGCAAGCATTAGGTTTGGCCATAAAAAAATAACAATCATGACCACAAATGAGTGTTTATAAAAGAAATGTTACAACTGCAGTAATTACCTACATACTTTGCAATTAGAAAATCTGATTCACTCATAATTATTGTATTTAATGGTTTTACACCAAAGAATTTTGCCAATCCGAATCTATTCCAGCACTGCTATGATGTCATTAACATGGGTAACTTGGCTTCAGACCAACAAAATTGACAGGAATAAGACCATTAAGTACACCATTCTTATTCAATACAGACCTCATATAAAACAGACACTAAAAAAAAAATAAAAAAAATTATGTCTTACTTGAGACAATCAAATCTTACTGTAGCCTGATTCTTTGGATAAATAAGAATGAGACACAGGTGATTATACCCTAGCTTTGTAAATCTTTAAAATGTTTACAAAGCATTTGTAACTTCAGGGCAAATTGAAGTCACAAAGTCTTCCTGCAAATGATCACTATTAAATAAATATGGCATCAGTAGCAACAAGTATGATTATTCAGACTAGGAACTTCAACCTAGTGCTGTTTCTGCTCAGTCCAAATCTGAAGTAAGTATTACTTCAACTATAGAAATAATCAGTACTGTGTCATTGTGCCATACTGAACTGCCCACACTGACTGAGTTACAAAACCGTGAAAGCAGGAGGAAACATCAAGCACTAGGATCTCAGCTTTCCTTCAGGCAGGGATTGTAAGTTCAGTATTTATAATTCTACTATTACTAGCAAAAGCTCTGCAACATCCCACTGCAGCACTTATCAGGGGTTGCCTTGGTCTGAGGTGATATCAGTTCGCTTTATGATTGCAAGTTTCTGATCATCAGGTACATACCCAAACTTGTTTCTGCTTAGCTCTGTACTAAGTATCATGCATGGCAAAGGTCTAACTAACAAACATTAGCTCCTTATCTTAACTGGGACTGGAGGAAGCAGTTCTGTAACTTTAATAATTAACAGGTGAATAAAGGGAAAACAAAACAACAAAAACAATAAGAAGAAACCAAAACAACCTGTAGCTGGAAACCCCTGAAGACTAAGCATGTCACCTCACTGCAGTATAAAATGGACAAAAATAAGTTGCAGTTGATCCAAGGCAGGGAAGGAAGCATGGTTTTTGTTACGCCTCTTTTTAAGGGGTTAGGATGGGAGGTTAAGTCTTTTGTATTTTCCCCTGAAGAATAATTTAGCATGCTGATGAATTGTCAACTCTTTTCTCCTGTTTAAAAAAAATTATTTTCTTTAAAAAGTAAATAAGCACTGTCAACCTAAATTTTCAGGAGAATACTGGAAGGGTGACTATAAGAATGGAAAGAAAAGTGATACATATTTTATTAAAATGACTATGACTAGACAGCAGATAGAAGTCTTTTTGGAAACTGGGACAAGGCGGAGCCATGTAGGTGCATATATGAGCAACAAGGTTTCCATAAGGGAAGGAAAGGCACAAAAAGACAGAAATGAATAACTAGAGTCATGAGGAACAGGGAAACTGTCTGCAGGAGGACAGATATCCAGATCTCACAGATTAAAAGGTCTTTGCTCACAAACCCAAATAATTCTGCGGGGCTTTTTGTAACCGAAAAAACAACAGGAAATTATTGCAGTATCAAGGAAAATAGAGGAAATGACACAACCTGGACACCTCTGAAAGGGCATAGAGATATTTGTTTTCAAGTTATTTTATTTAACTGGTATCACTGAACAGATTTTCTCTATGTCTATGTTTATTTATATATACAGATATAAATAAAAGGTTATGCTGAACATACAAATCAAATTGGGTGGAAACTATTGCAGAAAAATGTGCTCCTACTAGAGTTTGAAACAACTTGGGAAGCAGAAATTGCAACACGGCAGCACTAAACCCTATATGTCAATCTTCTAGAGAAAGTTATCACTGAGAAACAAAACCCTAGAACCAATCTATAGCTTATTTGCTGTTGACTTACAGCATTTCCTACTCAACTGCGCAAGGAACTGTCAGGAAACTCAAGCAGTATATATCATTAAATGAAATTATCTGAAGTTATGTGTAGTAGTACATTCTGAAGAAACATATTTGTAATAATACATGAACTGAAGACACCATGTGGATAAATAAATCACAGATTAAAAAAAAAGTCACAGCTCTAGAATTCTCAGGTATGCAGACAAACTGGGAGGGAAGAGGGAGGCCTAGAGGAAGGTAACCACTTTCTGGGTGAGAAAGGAGAGGAAAAAGAGTAGCAAAAATAGTGTGAGAAACAACCGCGCAGATACTACAGTCAGTGAAGACAGAGGGGGAAGCGGTACTCCAGGTGCCAGAGCAGTGATTCCCCTGCATCCTGTGGTGAAGACTGTGGTAAGGCAGGCTGTCCCTCTGAAGCCCATAGAGATTCATAGTAGAGTGGATATCCACACTGCAGCCCACAAAGAACCCACATCACCACTGGTGGATGTACCCTAAAGAAACCTGCAGCCCATGGAGAATCCACGCCAGAGCAGGCTCCTGTGGCCCACAGGGATCCCACACTGGACCTGTTCCTGAAGGACTGTACTCTATGGAAAAGAAGCATGGTGGAGCAGATCTTGAACAACTTCAGCCTGTGGGAAGGACCCACACTGGAATATAGGAGACTGTAGGCAGCAAAAGGCTTCTTGGTGGATTGCTGGTCTCTTTTGTACAGTTACCACCTCCTACCATTTTATCCAAGAATCAAAGTTACCAA
>JANHGN010025615.1:25940-46257 GCA_024605025.1 Megaceryle maxima | reverse complement strand
AGGCTGCTAACTTCAGACAGTGCAGTTAGTTAGAAGAACTGAGCTGAAAAGTAAAATCACTGAACAGAATTAGTTCTATTCTCACTCAAACCAGGACATGTTGCTACCATTATATATGTTATTGCAACATTTTGAAATTTTAATAACAGGGGCTGAGTCTGTGCATGGATTTGAGGTACTTTGACCATGAATCAGAGCTCAGATGAGAGACAGACACTGGTTCATCAGTATTGTCATGTCAAACTGCCATAACTTGGTATGAGACCTTATATTAACAGCAAAATCATATATGACTAGGTGCACACAAGGAAATGGTATAGTGTAAATGTGATAGGAAAATGTGGGCTTTAACAGCATACTAAGGACATTAAGAAATTATTAAGATCTAATTGCTGCAGAGTTTAAATAATTTGTTAAAACAAACAACAGACTTAGAATCCCATCTGCTTGGATTATGGTTTTGCCAGAAGCCTAAATACTTATTTTTTACTAATATACAAAGGTATTCAAACTGAATTTCAGGTCATAAAAAGGTTGTAATAGTGTAAAATACCTTTTTGCCAGCATTGTACTACTGATTGTGCTATTGATTGTGCTCATTTCCTATGAGTTTCCATGGTACATGGAGAATGTCCTACAGTAAGTACGTCAGTGAACACTACCAAACAACTCCAGTCTGTAACGTGTGGCTGTATCATATAAGGTATCATCAGATGCAAGATGTCTATTGCATCAGACAAGTAACAGCTATTTGACAGTTATTAAACTGTTAGCAGATAACTGATACTTAGGCAGAAGCTTATGAAACAATCTTTTGCATAGTGGAAGGAATAAATGAATATTCAAATCCAAGCTGCACTGGTATTGTAGGAATAATAAAAAGTTCCCTGATAATTTCAGTCTTCATTAGTGTAACAGAATATCATCACTGATGAATAAACTGAAAAAAAGCTAATATTGGAAGGAAAAGAAATGTCATTTCCAAGCCTATAAGGCTTTATTTCAGACAGTGAATGCAACACCGCAAGCCACAGTAAATACTCAAAAATATCTACCAGGCGCATAGGTAGTATATAAACAAGTGGATTAAATGGGAGAAATATAAACTACATATAAATAGTATTATCCATTTACAGAATAGATACAAGCTTTGTATTTAAGGTATCATGTTAAGCAATTTTAAATTTTCTTGGCTTTTTGACATCTTTAAAGAATCAACAACTTTATCTCTGCTTACTTAATTCTGTCCCCATGGAAAGTAACCTTTAAAGTTTTTCTGAAAGGAAAAATTTGCCAAAATGAGTGAATCCTGAGCTACTGTAATACTGATGTCATCCACACAACATGAATACATGTATGGATGTGTGTGTGTAAAGCCATTTGGGTCTACTCTGAGTAACTGAGCATCTAATTTTTCTTCTGAGAGAGGAACATATCTGGAGGGCCCTCTGGCCATGTGGCTGAGATTTAGTATTGAGTTGTCAGTATAACCTCCAACCAAGCCTACACTGGGGAAGAGGCTAGGGTACATCAAAATAACTTCCAACTTCAATTTTGGCTTAATTTACATATCACTACTGTTACCTAAAGGAGTGTGTAGAACTCAGATGAATGACTGGGCTACATACAGACTCTGAAATATCCACACTGGCTTACATCTTTGCTACTGTAATGCTTTTCATCTCACCCAGGAAAGATGCTCTTTATTTCTAACTGCATACAATCTTACCTCTCCAAAATCAATCTTCAAGTAAAATAATGTCACCTCCCAAAACTGTACACTCCACTTTTAGCTCCTTCTTAAGTGAAATTTTTTCCCAACTCCATACTAGTGTAACTGAACATGTCGTAGAGAAGATGGAGTCCCAAAACATGCACATTTCTATGGATGAGATGGTTAGAGAGAGTACACTATTCAGTGTTTATAGGTCCTCCATGTTTTGCATATATCAAAGGGTATAATTCTGTATATTCTCAACAACACCAATTACCTGGCATTTAAGACCATCCCTCCCTTCTTTCTCTTCACTCTCAAGTACATTTATTTACTTTCTCCTTCCAGTCATAGTATTTTTACTGTTCTATTTCATAGCCTTAATATGTGAAGCCCATCATGATTCATTTTGGGGTTAGAAACACCATAAAAAAAAAAAAAAGTCTTTTGTGCCTGATTGAATTTTATGCAAAGTGTCTCAGTTGGACAACGAAACACAATTGCAGCTGGCTACATAAACTGCTCTGGCCTGCAGGCCTTTGCTAATGTTACAACAGAAAAAACACATTCTATGATTTTAAGTAGAAGCTGTTCACACATCATGTAGGTGAAACAGATTATATCAATTTTCTTCAATAAGGCAACAAAACTTGCCCCTTACATTTTTCCAGCTATTCAAAGGAGACCCTGAGATTAATTTGTAAAGACTGGAATTTGTATAACTCAGAAAAAGAAAGAAATCTCCTGGAATTAATTAAAATACCAAGATGCATCTATGTTTCCTCTTTTTGGGTGATTCATTTAAAATAAAGACCTCATATTGATGAGCAAGCATGTAACAGAGCCGTCATTACTATCTCAAAAGAAAGGCAACATAATTCACTGACACTGTAACACTGCTTCTTTTTATGCAGTGACAGTAACATACACAGGGAGTCAAAACATTTTCAGATTCTTTTTATTAATGTTTGTAATAGCTGAAGTGGAGTTGACAGGTTTGGGGAAAAAGCAGAGTTGACCTTTCAAAGAAAAAGACAAAACAAAGCCCAGATTCTTTACCTTTGCCTATTGTCTTACCATGAAGAGCTTACTATGTCTTTCTATGAAAAACTCTTAAAACCTTCAAGTTCTGATTTGCATGCCAATATAAAGTGAATTCAAACTTGGAAAATAATTTAGTTATTATTCCAAGCTCTACAATATTTAGAAACAATGCCAAAGGAAATTTCATGAGGGCACACAGATTATTATTGCAACGTTAGGTAGATGGAAGGAAGTGGAATGCAAGCTACTTCAGTAGTGTTCATTATAAAGTTAAAATCAGAGATTTTTTTTTTACTCGTGGATATAAAAAGTATATTTCTGTAAGAAGTATGTAGTATTTCAAAGACATTCAGTGAATCTGTATCAAATATATACAAAATACAGTATCATTACATAGATAATGAATCCAACACCCAAGTTGTAAAGTCTCCCCGTCCCACCCCCTTTTTTGTTGTTGTTGGTGTTATCCAGTTCCTCCATACGTAAGCCATTATCAAAACTGAGTATCAGATACTGGACTGTGACCTCTCTGCACTGACTTATTTCATTCATTTTACATGTTTAGATCATAAATTCTTCAGAGTAAAGACTGTCGGGTTGGACACATGCTGCATACAGAGGAGTTACAGAAACATCAAGCTCCATCTGTTATTGCCATTTTTATTCCAAAACAGGGCTTGAAATGATAATTACAAACAACATTGGTCAGCTTTCATATTTCCACTAGAATTAGATATTAGGAAAGTAGAGCATGAAACTCTGCCCTCATGCTTCTGCAGAATGCACAAGAATAAATGACACTTTGGTATCAGAGAATCGGTATGTGATCTCTTTTGGGGATGTGTGTAGGTATGTATGTGCATGTCCAAAATCCATTTATAAGTGATTGCAGAAGATCCAATCCAATCACTATCCTTTCTTCTCTTCGACAAAATGGAACTCTTCTCCTGCCACATCTTTTTACTGGGAAAAGGGCCAGGCCTCCTGGATGCACAGAGGTCTGTAGGAACATGCCATTTCTAATCACAGACGAAAGCAGCATGGCCAGGTTGTCAAGTTAGAGAAAGGACATGCAATGTTGGGTTACTGGGGACTGGAATGGCAAAGGCAGAGTACATGCACCAAGCAGAGTTTTGGCTTGACACTGCAACAACAGATGAAGCTCTGGTCTTAGATTAAATCTCCATTTCCAATTTCAAATCTGTAAGGGTGAGCCAAACACCTTCTGTCACGCATAATCGTTCCCTTACTCAGGCTTACTCATTCTTATGTATTTATGGGTTATAAAGCCATAAAAGGATAGCAGAAATAATCTCCTGGAAAATTATTAATTTAAACTTTCAAAGAGGAAAGGTAAGAGGAAGCGGAAAGACCCCTTTTATTTCAAATTCTCAATGTAAGAGGGACCACACACTGTCTTGTAGATTGTTTCAAAGGCTAACTGATGAAAGGAGAGGAAAAAAGGGCTTTTTTGCTTCTAGTTTAATACACTTGGCTTCAGCTTTCAAATACACACTTCTGATGTACTGAAAATCCTTTATCAAAGCTGTATTTTCCTAAGAGATAATTATAGACCTCTTATTCATTAACACTATCCTCCTTATACCCAGCAGGGTTATTTATTTGATCTATGACTTTGGTGCATATTTTTCATTCTTTTGGACACAATAATTTAAAAAGTCAGAAAAGCCTATGTCTTGGTTATAAGATCTATCAATCATGTGAAGGAAAACATTTTGAATCATTGCAGTCTAAGAATGATCTCACATTCAGCCTTGTTCCTTATGCACATGAACTATGCTTGTCTTTTAGCAAAACAAGAATAACGCTATTGAGGAATTACCTAATAAAAATATATAAGTATAATTACATAGTAAGAAAACTTTCTATGGTTTTTTAATCCTCATCATGTTAATAATATAGTTAGAGCTGTTCTTCCTTCTTCTACGAAAAAAAAAACCAAAACCATCTCCTAGAAATATCCTTAATTCAACATAAGTGTTGGATGAAGTGCAATTTATACCATATACTAGTTTTAAAACTAGCAAAAAAATCAGAATATTAATTCACTGAATGCTTGGTATTTTTTATGTTTATGCAAGTGTGCTTGGTGATTGGACATTACTTCAAAAGTTATTACATAGTAATTTCAATTTTAGATTGTTACAAACCCATGCTTCCCCCTGTTTTCTTCAATTCACCTTTCCATTTTCTATGTGCAAAACATTGCTGTATTATTCAACAATTATTCAATAATTTAATCACTGCCAGATTTGTTCCCTGTTCACCTAATTTGGTAGGAAAGCACAAGCCAAGGCTGTGGCACCCTAGAGCTGGAGGATTACAGGGCAAACACAGCAGCATATTTTATAGCTCAAAAACATATGCAGTATTTCAGAACATTTATTCAACATTCAGCAAAAACTCTCCCATAAGCAATATACATAGAGTTCTTTAATTGGCAAGAATAAAAGTAAACCATATAGCAGCATTTATTCTAATTCTTTTTATCTTTCATGCACAGTATGTCAGCACAGTAGTAGAAAGTGAATATAGGCTTTAGTTTGGTAGTCAGTATTCAGTTGAACCACAGTTCAGAGAATGCTACGGTAACAGATCCAGACAGTTTAACCACCTGTAGTTGGAATTAAGAATGTAATACTATCATATATAAGCACTGAACAAATTTCAAGTTTCAACTGCACCAATATTTCTTAGCTTGTTGCTGTGACTTGCTGATGTTTTCAATTTTAGATATAACTAATTTATTTTAGAAACAGTCCAAACCTAAGTGAAAGGATACATTAGTAAGCTTTGAACAAAGGGTAGTCTTTGTGGATCAGAAAAAATGACCTTTGAGTTGAAATATTTAAGGAGGAGAGAAGCTGCTTTGTTTTAGTGCAAAACTATTAGAAATTTAAAAAATTATCCTAATACTATTATGTTCCTCCAAAATGGAAATCATAGAGCAAGAAAATGGTAACTGCCTCAATTCCAGGAAAGATCAAGTCAGAGACTAGACCAGACCAAACATTATTCTTCAGAATACAAATAATGGAAGTATGTAATTCCTTAATATACAATTCCTTACAAACTGAGTGACTTACTACGTATCTGATTCCCTCAGTGTCATAATTACTGTGTAGGTTTGCCCATTGTTTTTTAAGCACAGTTATGAATATGCAAACATCTGCAAGAAGACTATATTTATAGTTTACTATATAGTTATACTACTATATAGTTATAGCCTACTTGCTCTGTGTAAGGAAAAATATAAGAAAAGAAAGAAGTTGAAAAAAAAATTACAAGTGTGAAATAAAGAACTCCAAAGTATTCAGAATTTTTTATTTCCAATTTCTACAAGCTCCACTTCATTTTGAGAAATACTGAAAATCTAAATATAGTCAAGGGCTATGGGCAGGCATTAGGATTAAGACAAAATTGAAATCTAAGGATTTCAAAATCCTTGGGATTATGTATGAAAATTTAGGCCTGATGAGATGAATTACCTTTCAGTACTTTAATTGCTTTTTTCTTTCTTTTTTACTTTATTATTTAAAATTTAGAATCTTTACACCTGTCTTATTGCCTTGGAAAGCAACAATTCCTTCAAATTTCACAAGAGTCTAGAATTTATCTACCTCTAAATTAATTTTCTGCTTACAAAAAGATTAGCTAAACAATACATATTTAGATATTAAAGGTTGATTTACCTTGTCACCTTCAGAGAAAGTTATTCCATCAATGGCCCTCTTCCAGGTGATCTCTGGAATAGGTTCTCCTTCTGCTTCACAGATAAGCGTGGCCTTCCCATACTCAAAAGTGGTTTCATTTTTAAGTTGTATGATTTGAGGCTGTACTGTTAAAAATACAAATTATATTGCTCATCCTGCACAAAGAATGACATATCAAAATTTTTCTTTTAAATAATAATTTTTTGTTAAAGCACATTCATGGTTTTTCATTTCAGAATAACTAAAGGTTTAATGTTACCATCTACAAGAGCAATTAACTTTTCTGACTTCAAGTTGCACAAGAACCATTTCTGTATGTCTGATAACCTGGACTCCTGGCTCAGCATGATTTACACCCCATGGGCTGTTTCTTCCCTCACTGAGGTAGTGTGGGATGGATCATGGCTGATGAAGCCCCCGCTCTGGTGGTTGTGTTTGTGTGCTTTCTCATGGCTTCCTGTTCCTGAAGACCAGCCAGCCCTTGCTATTCTCTGGCACTTCAGGAGTAAAGCAAAGAATCAATGATTCCATGATGATCCTGCATCTGGGCAGGAATGATACACCAGTACAGTACAGGCTGGGTGCTGACTGTCTGAAAAGCAGCTCTTCAAAGAGGGCCCAGGGGGTCCTGACGGGAAAGAAGCTGATGAGCAGCCAGAAATTCACCTTTGCATAAAGAAGACTGCAGGGATCTTAGCCATGTGTATAAATACCTGATAGAGAAGAGTACAGACAGAGAGAGATTCTCAGTGGTGCCTGGTGACAGGAAAGAGGCAACAGGCACAAATTGGAAAACAGGAAGAAGGAAAAACTTTTTTACTGAGAGGGTGACTAAAAAACAGAACAAACTGCCCAGGAGACTGTGGAGTCTTCATCCCTGAAGATATTAAAAAGCCACCTAAATGTGGTAGAGACACCTGCTCTGTCTGACTCTGCTACGAGAAGGAGGTTGGAATAAATGGTTTCTGGAAGTGTCTTCCCTCCTCAAGCATTCCTGCATTCTATGATTATCTATTTTTGTCTTCAAATACAAAATATGTGGAATAAAATAAGGAATGATTAATATTATTGGATTTCAATCATAGAATGGTTGGGATTGGAAGGGATCTTTAAAGGTCATCTAGTCCAACCCTCATTCAATAAGGAGAGACATCTTCAGCTAGATCAGGTTTCTCAGAGCCCCATCCAACCTCACCTTGAATGTTTCTGGGCTTGGAGCATCTACCACCTCCCTGGGCAACCTCTCCCAGTGTTTCTTGACTCTCATTGTAAAAAATATTCTTCCTTATATCTAGCCTGAATGTACCACTTCTTATTTAAAACCATTACTCCTGTTCTATTGCAGCAGGTCCTGCTAAAAACTTTGTTCCAATCTTATAGGCCCCCTTTGAGTACTGAAAGGCTGCACAAGGTGTCCCTGGAGCCTTCTCTTTTCCAGGCTGAACAGCCCCAACTCTCTCAGCCTGTCATCATAAGAGAGGTGTTCCAGCTCTTTTCGTGGCCCTCCTCCAACAGGTTCATATCCTTCCTCTACTGAGGACTCCAGAGCTGGACATAATACACACTGGAGTCTCATCAGATCTGAGAAGAGGGACAGAATCACCACATCTATTGACCTATTGGTCACTTCTTTTGATGTAGGCCATGGTGTGATTTGCTTTCTGGGCTACAAGCACACATTTGTCGGTCATGTCCAGCTTTTCATCTACCAGTACCCCCAAGTCTTTTCCACATGCCTGCTTTTAATTCTTTCATCCCTCAGCCTGTATTGATATACTGACTTGCCCTAATGCAAGTGCAGGACCTTGCACTTGGTCTTATTGAAACCCATGAGGTTCACAAAGGCCCACTACTCAAGCCTGTCCAGGTTCCTCTGGGTGGCATCCTGTCCCTTGGGAGTGTCAACTGCACCACTCAGCTTGCTGTCATTGCAGACTTGCTGTGGGTGCACTCAATTCCACTGTCAATGTCATTAATGAAGATATTAAACTTCAATGGACCCCTGAGGGAGACCTCTTGTCACCATTCTCTATCTGGACATTAAGCAGTTGACTACTACCCTCTGAATGTGACCATGCAACCTATTCATTATCCATCAAACAGTCCGCCCATCAAGTCCATAGAGAGAAGGATGTTGTGGGGGGCCAAGTCAAAGACCTTGCAGAAGTCCAGACAGACAACATCCATAGCTCTTCCCTTGTCCACTGACATAGTCACTTCATCATAGAAGACCACTAGGTTGGTCAGACAAGTCTTGCCCTCAGTGAAGCCATGCTGGCTGTCTCAAATCATCTTCCTGTCCTCCATGTGCCTTAACATGGCTTCTAGGAGGATCTGTTCTATGATCTTCCCAGGCACAGAAGTGAGGCTGGCAGGTTGGTAGTTCTCAGGGTACTACTTTGTACTGTTTTTAAAAATGGGTTCAGTGTTTCCCCCTTTCCAGTCACCAGGGACTGCATCTGGCTGCCAGGACTTTTCAAATATCATGGAGAGTGGCTTGCTAACTGTATCAGCCAATTCCCTCAGGACTTTGGGATGCATCTCATCACGTCCCATAGACTTATGCATGTTCAGGTTCCTCAGGTGGTCACGAACCTGATCTTCTCTAACAGTAGGAGGCACTTTGCTCCCTTGATCCCCATATTGCTGTCCACTGACTCGGGAGGCACTGGGGGAGAGGTTGCTAGTGAAGACTGAGGTAAAAAAATGTTGACTACCTCAGCCTTCAAAGCTGGTATTTAGCAATACATAACTGCCTTACCCCAATAATTGAATTTAATAAAAATCGCTGATAAAAAGCTTATTCTACACTATTAAGAACTGAAGAATCCACAGATGGGGCTCTCAGCAACCTGCTCTAGGTAGAGATATCCCTACTTGTGTAGGGAGGTTGGACCACATGGACCTCTAGATGTGCCTTCCAGACTAAAACATTCTATGATTCTATGATACAAAGCCATTCATCCTTACTTACTGAATAAACTGGTGGTAAGATAAATTAAACAGTATCTGGAACTTTTGAACATTCTTCAAATTATTCCATATTACAGCTACACGTACACAGCAACTACAGCTCTCAATCTATACTGTATCTTGTCAGGTTATTCACACACGCAACACACTTTCTGGTTACAAGTGAACACCTTTTTTTAGAGGACTTATCTGTACAATATCATACAAGAAGTCTACTGTAGAACTATGCAGAGTATTGCTGTTTTCCATGACATTCGAATATCTTAATGAACAATGTTCTGGTCCTATATTTTCACTTATATATAACTATTAATAAGTTTCTCTGAAGCTATCCAGTTTATATATTGAATGAGACACTCATCCCACAGGAAAATCCAGCATGTAATTATGAAATAAGAATATGATTCAAAATGTTTATAGCCAAAAGCAGTGAATTAAGTTTACATGAGTGAATTAAAATTTGGCAGCTCTTAACATTGACTTTGTCAACATTAAGTATGCTTCTTGAAAATAATGTATTTTCTATGAGGTTTTCTTGAGTTTTGCTTTGGAGGAAGCACTTCTATAATACATTCTATATGAAGCAGAAAGTAAACAGGGAGGTAACCTATTTTCTAATGGGTTCACTGAAGTATATGCTATGAATAAGCGTAACACGGGCCTATGTTAGTGCATCAAAAGGGAACCATTCAGGTTGGAAGGGACTTCTTGACCAAACTACTCAGCAACAAAATGTCAGAAGACTTTATTTCAGATTGCTCAGGGATTTGTAAAGCTCTATCTTGAAAAATGCCAAGAACAAGAGACTGCATAGCCTTTCTCACAGGCCTGTTGCACTGCCTGTCTGTCCTCATGGTGTAAAATATTTTCTGTATGTCTGGTCTCCTTTCTCATTTTATGATCCTTATTTCATTTATGACCATTTTCTCACAGATGCTACATTCAGCATCACCAAGAACAATAATAAAACCCAGTTCAAACTTGCTATATCCAGATACCTCACCTACCTCTCTTTTATCCATTTCCACCATACCATTTTTTGGTCTCACTTCTTATTCCTTATCTCTGTACACCTTCTGTTGCTTGTCTACTGTCTGTTGACCCTTGACTATTACAAATAATCTATTGTGCACTTGCTCCATAGAGATGAAAAACAAGTAATACTTTACCTAACAAAGCACTGAAGTAATATCCTGCTTAATTAAGATATAATCTACGGTAAGTGTCATCATGTGCAGAAAGCAAGTACACTGAATGATTAAGGGCTCTTGAAATGTCAACTGGATCCAGCTTTACAGGATGCAGTAGAAGGTAGTAAACAAAGCATTGTAGCAGGACATCAATTTGACTGAGAAAAGCTGCAACATTCCTCAGTGATGTAACAAGGGAAGTCAGTTGAAAGAACGATAAAAAAACCAAACCAAAAAAAACCCACAACCAACCAACCAAACAAACAAAAAAACAACCAAAAAAACCCAACAAAACAAAAAAAAAACAACCAAAAAACCTAAATGCATTTGAGATAAAAGATAATTATGTTAAACTTCAAAGTAACTACAGTTATTACTCTTACTTTTAGGATCATCCAAATGCTTATGAAATATTTTAAGTTGCTACACATATACTACTATTTCTATAGCCATGTGTCTTGGCTACAATATAATCTATTTTTTTGTTTGTTTGTTTTGTTTTGTTTTTGATATATCATCATGCCTGGAAACAAGGAAAGACCTATGGGAGACAGAGCACTAAAAAAAAAAAAAAAAAAAAACAAACCCAAAAAACCAAACACGCCCATACCTAGTATATTACATCAACAAATATTCAAATTTGGAATTACATTATTTCTGTCAGAAGAAGAGATTTTCCCCATCTGGACAACATGGCAAACAATTTGACCTATTCATCATGAAGCATGTTCTAAAAATATATAATTGATACTCATATAGTTTTTAATCTTAGATTTACATTCTAGATTTCTTTAAGGTCTTCTTCAAATGGATCGCTACAAGACAAAGTTTTAGCTCAACCTTTTAGACATGAGCAGCTGATATTTAAAGGAATAAGCACTGACTACTCATCAAATGTATCTATCTGACAGTTATGACTAGAGAAGAAAAGAACTTATGGGGATATTATTTAATAGCTTCATTTTTGTAGGTCACAAGTCGTAACACGATTGACTAGAAGTTTTTACACTGACTATATTTTTATGACATTTTTGGACATTGAAAAATATTAAAATACTTTTCTGTACATGTAAGTAACAATATTTATTTGAGAATGCCAAGACTAGTATTGATAGAAATACTGAAACAGTTTTTCCCCCTTGCCTGCCCCCAATTCTTTAACTGTTTCTTTCTAAATTGCAAGGTCATTCTCAGACCGAACTGCTATTTGCTTGCCATACTCTTTCAAATATGAAACAATTGAAAATACAGGGACTTGGAATGTAAAGCCAGAAAGCCTGGAGATCTTTCCTGGTTTCTTCAGTCAAAAATATTGAAATATTTGTATTATAATATACTTTGAAAACTGTAAATTGAATGACCTGACAGAAATGAAGGAAAGCTTGAACATAAAAAGTAGTCATGCTTAAGCTTTCTTAAAATTATCTTATTTGAAGGTAAGAAACTACTTATTACTAGGCATGCATTTTTTAAATACTAACAGAGTGATGCTGCCAGATAAAGAAGTAACATTTACTGGTTGTAAAGTTTGCTCTCTTAGCAGAGAAGGTTGGTGTTAAGTTCTTAAACATTTCCTTAATAGCTTAAGAAGGACATGGATAACAACTCGAGGATCTAGACTTGTTACTGGTTGCTTACAATAAATTTCTCAGAAAAGGTACACAATTTCTTGAATTCACAGAATTCTACCCATATCTTTGACAAAAGATTTTAATCAGGCTTGGCAAGTGGCACTTAAGTTTGAGACAGTCATCATCAAAAAGAACTTTAACAGCTTGTTTTTAATACAAACAAGAATTTACTGGCGAGATGCTTAGTATCTATCTGTATTGCTGCCTGATAATATATCTTGATCAATAAGACACATGAGGAATCATTCTTTTATGCTACCTTCCTGCACAGCCACCTTTTAATTGGGTAGCAAACTGCAACCCTGTCCATCTGGGAACTGCTTGTACAACTTGAATTTAGTAAACAAGCGAGAGGCCAACAAGGAAATATCTAAGAAATGGATTCCTGAAACTTGGTTCCTGACATAATAAGGATTTGCACACACAACATTATGAAGGGTTGACTTGATGTAATGTATGAGAAATCTGAGTATTTCTACACATTCAGGTGGTATTACTACTTCACATTTATAGGGATTTAAGACTTCTGAGAGAACTGGCATCACTATCTTCATAGATTGCAACATTTTTATTTAAAAAAATAGAGGACATAAGAAGGAGGAAGAAAATATAGAAAATGTATTAACATTTGACACTACATCTTTGATGAATTTTACTTTGAGAAGCTGCAGTTTATATACTTCATAATAACTGGGATGAGCAGGTACAAATAATTTCATATACAGATCAATGGGATTTCCTTTCTAGAGATATCAGTGAATTTTAAAAAGTTTATATGTATGTATTTGACAATATCTTAGGAAAAACAAACCAAAAAACCCCAAACAAACAAACCCCCCACAACAAAAAACCAAAACCCACCATACCAAAAGCTACTTACTAAACTCAAAGGAAAACTAAATAGGTGTGCTCCAGTCAATAAATAGAAAAGCAATGCAGTCATTAAGCCAGAAAATAATGGCAAAAATTCAGGCAACCTCTCACACCCATCTCATTATAAACTCACTGCAGTATCTTTGGTTCCAAGATGTGTATTTTTTGACTGCCTAATTTAACTTGAACGTTTTAAATTTTAGCATTTAGATCACATCTAAGAGGGATAAGACAGGAGAGGTCTGTTACACTTTCACTCATCTGCCTGTTGACAGATAATAAATTTGTAATAGCATATACTTTTCTCAATAACCAATACAAGTTACATTGAACAGCTGCAAACCTTCATGCTAAAGATTCAGATTATACTTAAAGACATCTAGAATATAAAAATAGTATGTGCTTAAACTATGCAATAATTATAAAGGGTCTTTCGTAATACTTTTTTAATATGTTTCCCACATTTGTCTTTCATGAAATTGACAGAAACTACTGAAGTGACAATAAAGTATTTTTGATTAGCTCAAACTACCCTCTCATTGATTATGTAGATAAAACACCTACAGCCTAGAGAATTTTGCAGTAACTTATGCTAGAACTTCTTATATTTTTTTTTAACAATTCTGATTAAACAAAATAAATTTTTTTGTCTTTCTAGAAATAAACATTATTAGACATAGAAATGTCTTTTTTTATGGCATAAGTACAGAAGAGAGAAAACTTGCTGAAAACCTCAACTGCTTATGCATCACCAAAAGGCAGAACCAAGCACTTAAGTGATTAAGGAGTGTAAGTGAGCAACTAAAGAACAAAGAAAATGAAGACTCAAAATTTTCCTCAGAATATAAGCACTGCTTTCATAAAACATGAATATGTCTTTAATTAAAGCTAATTTTGTTGCATTTATACTTATTTGATTTTTTTATTATAAGGTAAATGAACATCACTACCATCCCTCTGGGGAAGGAATGATGAAGACATGAATGTTTAGGTCTGAAAAAATGAGAAGCATGCAGGAAGACTTTAAGGTATGGTGTTTTCTTGACTGCTCTAAATCAACTTCTTCTTGTTATATTATTTTGTAAATTTTTGTTGGAGAGCTCATAGCTGTAAAAATGTTCTATTTCATAACTCAAAATGCTATTTAAAAGGTATCTAAACACACACACTTATATATGACTAATTACATCACAAAGAAAGCAATGAAATTGAATAGTATTGGTGAAAGTGCAAGTTATCAGATTACTCTCTCCCATTAGAACCGTCAAGTTTTGTATAAATTATTGTCACTTGGGAGAACTACAGGGATGTTGTCAGGATTTGTAGGAAGGCAACAAGAAAGACAAAAGCCTTCTTAGAACTTAAAATCTGGAAAATGAAGTAAAAGAGAACAAGAAGAGCTTCTTTAAATAGATCAGTAGTAAAAGGATGAATAGGGAAAATGTGGGCCCACTGCTGAATGAGGTGGGAGTCCTGATAACAGAGGATGCAGAGAAGGCAGAGTTGCTGAATATTTTCTTTGCTTCAGTCTTTACTTCTAAGACCAGCTCTTGTGAATCCCAGACCCTGCATATAAGAGGCGAAGCCTGGAAGAGGGAAGACTCTCCACTAGTCAATGAAGGGCAGGTCAGAGATCAGTTACGCAAATTGAATACATACAGGTCCATGGGACTTGATGGGATGCACCCAAGAGTGTTGTGAGAGCTGGTTGATGTTATTGCCCTACCACTCTCCATCATTTTCAAAAGATCATGGCAAACAGGAGAGGTGCCAGAGGATGGAAGAGGAGCCAGTGTCACTCCAGTCTTCAAAAAGGGCAAGAAGGAAGATCCAGAAAACCACAGACCTGTCAGCCTCACCTTCATCCCTGGAAAAATGATGGAGCAGCTAATTTCAGAGGTCATCTCTAAGCACATAGAAGAGGGTTATCAGGACTAGTCAGCATGGATTTACAAAGGAGAAATCATGCTTGACCAATCCGATAGCCTTCTATGATGTTGTAACTAAATGGGTAGATGCAGGGAGAACGGTGGATGCAGTCTACCTTGACCTTAGCAAGGCTTTTGACGCAGTCTTCCATAACATCCACATGAGCAAGCTCAGGAATTGTGGGATAGAAGAATGGATTAAAAACTGGCTATACAATAGAGCCCACAGGGTGGTGATCAATGGTGCAAAGTCCAGCTGGAGACCTGTAACTAGTGGAGTCCCCCAGCTGGGTCCAGTCCTGTTCAACCTCTTTATCAACAACCTTGATGATGGGACAGAGTGTCTTTTCATCAAGTTTGCTGATGACACAAAACTGGGAAGATCGATTCACCTGAAGGCTGTGTGGCCATTCAGCAAGATTTGGACAGACTAGAGACCTGGGCAAAGAGGAACTTAATGAGGTTTAATAAGAGCAAGGGCCAAGTCCTGCACCTGGGAAGGAACAATAAAATGTACCAGTACAGGCTAGGAGGTGATCTGCTAGAGAACTCTGTGGAAAACAACCTTGGAGTCCTGAGAGATAACAAGTTCTCCACGGGACAACAATGTGCCCTTGTGGCCAAGAGGGCCAATGGTATCCTGGGGTGTATTAAGAAGAGCGTGCCCAGCAGATCGAGGGAAGTTCTCCTCCCTCTCTACTCTGCCCTAGTGAGACCTCACCTGGAGTACTATAACCAGTTCTGGGCTCCCCAGTTCAAGAGAGACAGAGATCTACTTGAGAGAGTCCAATGGCAGGCTACAAGGATGATTAAGGGGCTGGAACACATGCCTTACAAGGAAAGGCTGAGAGACCTGGGGCTTATTAGTTTGGAGAGGAGATCTAATTAATGTCTATAAATACATAAGGGCTGGGTGTCAAGAAGGCAGGGACAACCTCTTGTCCTATCACAATGCACAAGTGAAAAGGGGCAATGGATTCAAGCTAGAGTACAGGAAGCTTCACCTCAACATGAGGAAGAACTTTTCTACTGTAAAAGCTGTAGAGTACTGGAATAGAATCCCCAGAGAGGTTGTGGAAAGTCTCCTTCACTGGAGACTTTCAAGACCTGCCTGGATGCATTTCTGCATGATCTGGTCTAGTTTTGTCCTGCTCTAGAATTGGGGTTGGACTTGATGATCTTCAGAGTTCCTTTCCACCCCCTGACATTCTGTGATACTACTACTTTTATCTGGGACTTCAAATTTCCTGTGGTCAAGTATGTGCTTTAACTGTTAAAATAGAAATGGTCTTTCTCTCTACTACAAGCTATAGTTAATGTAAAAAACCCCAAGACATTACTTTTTTGTACATTTTTCATAAGTAAGCTAAAGCCTTGATCCTGTCCAATGATTCTGAGGGAGTTTTTCTGCATTTTCACAGATGCCTGCTCTCACTATAAAACTGCAAAGAAATTATGAATTCTATATAAGGGAGAGAATCATAAACACTGATTGGGTGGTAGAGCATAGAAAGAGGAAAAAGAGCTTTCATGTTATTACTTTTATACTTTGAAACTCAGATCAGATGGTATTTTTGTGACTACATCTGCAGTCATGCACTTAAAAAAGAAAAATCAAGAAAGAAAAACAAGTTTAAAAAATCAGGAATATCACTGCATGGTGTCTTCTTATATAGACCTATATATAAAAAGGCACTATTTAGAAGTCCAAATAACCTGTTTTTTCCCCTTTATAGAATTTTCTCCTCTTGGTTTTCTTGCAAGCAGCCAAATTTATAGGAAAACCAGAGTGAACTAACAATTTAACACTTCATTGTACAGTATTGAAATAGTAGAAAAGCAAATGCTGAAGACAGCCTTTTCAAAATTAAATTCAGGTGTAAATGATAAAGAGGCCAACACAGAGGAAAAAGCTGTAAAATGATACAGAGTGTGTTTCATTGCATCAGTACACACCTTGCAGGAGTACAGTTCCACTGAAAATTGTGAATTAGCACCTCTGTTCCTTACTGTTTACATTTAAGAAGGAAGAATAGAATGCACTATGAAGTACTTACCAAAAACTTGAAGGAATGTCTGTTTTTTATCATTTCCTGCTTTATTTTTAGCATTGCAGATATAAGGACCCGCATCAATACTTTTTACATCTCTTATCGTTAGTTCTGTATTGCTTCCTCTGAGCATATATTTTTCATTTTCTTCAATAAGTTTACCATTCCTAAAAAAAGAAGAATTATGTTTAAAACAACCAGTAGGTTCCAAACTCTGTAACAGTGTGCTATGGAAGCATCAATATGTTGAAAATAATCTTTGAGAGAAGAAACTGTTACTGTGCTAGCCTCAAAAATGCATCAGTTCACACGGCATAAATTGGCAGTATGTATAGCAAGGAGTTGATTTTAGCATGACAAAAATTGTTCTGCAGGATCACAGTGTTTTTCATAAGAACATGCACACTCTAGACACAAGCAAAGGATCCTGAACTGCATTTTAATGTCGAAGATGACAGTTTCACAATTTTACTGTCAGGTTCTAAAATACATATGTATTAAAAATACTGTAATATCTTAAAGGCTCAATATTGACTTAATGCTAGAAAAATGCTTGCAAGTAGGACTCTAACATACAGCTTACACTTGTGAAAGGATAGCAGGAAATCAGTTAGACAAATTCATACTTGTATGTGAGAAAATTTTAAAAGCATATCTTCTAAGTACATACAGAGCCTATTGGCACATAAAAAGCCCTTCCAAATTTTTCCTCTCAGTTCTTGTTGGCTAAACATAACTTAGCAAGCAGGCCTGTCTCCAGATGTTAGAATAAGTTCTGACCAGATGGTACAGAAATATTAAAACCTGTGAACAATTCTGAGGGGTGACTGAGGCTTGACCAATCCATTTGACCACTTTGGCATACGCACAGTTATAAAAACAGCTTCTTTTTCAAGACTACAGTTTTAACTTTATTTCTTTTCATTCTGCTAGTTTGTTGTAGGCTTCCTTTGATCCTATTTTTGCTGAGCCATCAACAGTCCCTTCTCACAATTATTGCCTGATTTTCATAAGCATCAATAATCCTTCTGACAATACCAACTTCTTGAAAACAAACTATTTGTAAAATGAGATCAATATGCATTATTGAAATATTCTATATCACAGTATCAGAGGGTGTCAGGGGTTGGAAGGGACCTTGGAGTCCAAATGCAAATAACATCCAGTGCAAATAACATCTTCAAGTCCAATCCCCCTGCCAGAGCAGGATCATGTCTTCCTCATGTCAAGGTTGAACCTCTTGTGCTCCAGCTTACATCCATTCCCCCTTGTCCTATCACAGGGCACGAGCGAGAAGAGGCTGTCTCTTTCCTCCTGACACTCAGCCTTCATATATTTATAAACATTTAGCAAATCCCCTCTCAGTCTTCTCCAGACTAAAGAGCCCCAGGTGTCTCAGCCTTTCCTCATAAGGCATGTGTTCCAGTCCCTTAATCATCCTTGTAGCCCTCCGTTGGACTCTCTCGAGTAGATCCCTGTCTCTCTTGAACTGGGGAGCCTAGTTTAGAACATACAGCTTTATTTCTAGATTTGAGCAATGATGATTTTCACTTTCTTCTCACATAATGCTGATAACTACACATTTTTTCATATTTTCTAAAATATTATTTTCCCTAAAAGTGAGAATACTGCTTCTTTCTTGAGAAAGTTAATATCTGTTAATGGGTTTCCCCTGGCAGCTGCATAGCTTGCATTTTAAATTCATTTTTGTAAATAACTCTAGTCCATTTAGCTGTCAACTTCAAGACATTATTGTGACACTTCTCCTTTCCAAAGCAAATCATAGAAATTGTTTTGCAGAACAGAAAAGGTCTAATTTTCCACATAGGTGGTTTCACAAAAAAAAAAAAAATTCTAGTGATCTTTGTTAGAAAATAAGTGTGTATATTCAAGGTCCAAAGTACTTTCCAAATGCCTATTATCACAAACATCACCTCTATCTATGACAATTTTGAAGCAGAAATGAGATTATGATCATTTCCTTGGACCCTCTGCAAACAGGAGAGATTCAAATTGATGCTGATACTGTAGAACAGGAAAACATGACTAACACATTAGAAGTGGATTATTTCTTTTGTCAGATAACTTTAAATCTTGTCAGTAAAGATAAGGGGATTGATCCAGCTAAAATTCACTAGTTCAAATTATCTCCACAGATGTAAACAGTCATCATGTTTTCAGTGGGAGTACTTGCATGAATAAAGATTTCCAGTTTATGACCTATACATTTGATTCTTTATCTTTCAGTCCTGGCTAATTTCATTCCATTAGTGTATTGCTCCTTTGAAGGTTACCATAATAGCAGCTTCAATGGAGATATTATTTGAGTGGTGAAAGAATTACATTCTCCTGGTCCATGAAATATCAACAAAGTATATATGCATATTCAATGAAGCAGCAACTAAACCTTGCTAACTTTTCTTCTTGACTTGGTATTTCAAGCTGACTAATGTGTAAATGAACTAAAACTTTTTTTTTTTTGAGAAAGTTTCATACATTATTTCAGATGCTTTCATTTTAAATTGACAAAACCTTAAACACTGTCAACACCTGGAAATGAAAAAGGTTGACATAAATGGTTAAAGGTTTACCACATTAGCTACTGTCTTAGAGTTTAAAGGTTAAAACTGATGTTTTGTCAAGCATTTTGCTTACAGTCAATACAGAGCGATATATAAGTCACTTCAATAGTACTGGCATTTGAATATGAAACTACAGTTATTTTTTCATGCCCTAGATGAATTTGTTAAAATGGATGTATGTTAAAATGTTTTCTACTTGGACTTTAGTAAGGCCTTTGACACAGTTTGCCACAGCATTCCCCTGGAGAAATATGGTATAGACAAATGGACTCTGCTGGGTTAAAACCTGTCTGGTTGGCTGTTCCCAGAGAGTTGTGATTAATGGGGTGAAATCGAGCTGGCTACTGGTCACCAGTCGTGTCCCTCAGGGCTCAGTTTTGGGGCTGGTCTTGTTTGGAATTTTTACTGATGACCTGGACAGGGGGATTGAGAGCACCCTCAGTAAGTTTGCAGACAACACCAAATTGTGTGGGAGTGTTGATCTGCTCGAGGGCAAAGCTGCCCAGCAGAAAAGGACCTTGGGGTGCTGGTAAACAGCTGGCTTAATATGAGTCAGCAGTGTGCCCACGTGGCCAGGAAGGCCAGCAGGATCCTGGC